>SKCR01025397.1:0-232416 GCA_019454045.1 Zanthoxylum bungeanum
TGAGAATCGTAGAGTATTGGGTGTGATGTCAAGACGGAAGTATCACTCCAGTCATAGTGGAGATGATGTCACGCAGGATACGGTATTAGTGCTCTTAAGTGCTGGCGGCCATCGGGATATTATGATAAGGTAATGTATATCCGATTATAGAGACTAGTTACCAGACATCCGACATGTGTTTCGGACGGGGCAGACACTTATCCAGCCCCAGCCCTAGCACGTGACTATCCGATACTGGGCCGATATACACAATACTTCGGTATACTACGCTTGATATAGATCTATATATTCCTGTAAGAATATTTCTGGAGAATTGGGTAGGCATGGCGCTTTGCTAGAAGCCAACCTTGTCTTGTAAATCGGTATAAACGTAGTACGAGGTACTTACGTGTTCGGATAGTCTGACAACCGTATTTACTGCCAACATATCTGGAGATCTCATGGGTCGCTTCCTGAAGATTCACCGATGATGTATAACTCGCACTTTAATTAATCTGGGATTAATTAGAAGAGAGAGAAAATTAATTTCTAGAGAGAGAAAAATTAATCTGGGATTAATTACGGAGATATTTATCTCGGATAAAATATCGTTAAAGAGAGAGAGAACGATTAATTTGGAATTAATCGATAAAATAATATATTCGATATATTATTAGAAATTGGATTTCGACGCGGAATTAAAATTAGATTTTAATTCGGCGGGCGAACGATTAGTTTAGAATTAATTCGTTAGCGACGTGAATAGTGATTTCGCTAGGCGTAATCATTTAATTACGACGCGACGGAAAATTCGTTAATTTGGAATTAGCGAACCCGAGCCCGAGAGTGATTGCGAGCGCATTCGCATTTCGAATTCGAGTGCGTCACGCAAGTCACATCAAGCGTCAAATCACTAGTCGCATCAATTGTCAAATCACTTGTCACTTTGAGTGATGTGACATGACATGTTGTCACTTAATAAAATGAAGAGATGTGATGTGAATAGTGATGTGCAATGATTGAAAGCTTTTAAAAGGCTTGAGATGGAATATAACATTTTTTATTCCTTGCCTTTTTGACTTTTGAATTAAAGTTGAGTATATGTCTTATTTTATTTACTTGGTAAATATTAATAAAATGATATATACAAAAGCATTTCTTCTCTCTCTAACAATGTACAGTACACGTTTTTGCTTTGGAGCCAAAACGCATCTCTTCCTCTCCCTCTCTTTTCTCTTTCTCTTCACGGTTTCAAAGCCGATTTCTTCACAAAATTTTCTGGTTTCACCGAAATTTTGAGAAGCAAATGAAGGAGAGTAGTGCTAGCACACACATGGATTGTATTATGGTGATAGGGAAACGAATTGTGAGCATGGAAAAGCTTGAAGCTTGGAGCTTCAATGGAGTCCATGCATGGCCGAATCTTGGAGAGGAAGACAGCCCCAAAACCGAGCAGTCCCGCAGCACAAGGAGCTCATTACCGCGAGTTTGAGAAGCTTGAAGGCTTGTGTTCTTCATTTCATCAAAACCCATCAATGTGAGTATGAATTCCGCCTTACTCCTTTGTGTATTCAACTCGTTTTTTTATGCATGTTTGTGATCCTTGGGACTTTGATTGAACTCTACACACCAGCCCTTGGCGCATGAGAGGTCGATGCATAATGCGCCTCACGCTTGCTCCCCTTTAGGAGTTCCTTTTCGGACTCCTTCAGCACGGAAAACAACTCTCCAAGAGTGTCGTCAGTGTCCATCAACTTATAGTTGATGATGATTTGTTTCAAGTATCGGTAGCGATTGTAATAGCATATCAATCGTCAGCTCTGCCTCCAAGACAATGCCCATCTTGGCTAACTCATCTATGTCAGTGATCATTTGAGTCCCGTGGGCCTCAACTGATGCGCCGTCTGTCATCGGGAGCGGAAGAGTTTCCTTACTAGCTCGTACCTCTCCATCCGCTTGTTGGTACGGTGGAGATCACGCAATCTTGCCATCATGTTATAGGGATCCAAGTCCCTGTTCTGGCGTCTGAAATGATGGGTCATTGCAGCTAGCATAACTGACTGAGCTTGGTCACAATCGTCACTATGAGTCTTCCATAACTCTAGCTCCAGTGGCTCAGTGGGTTTAGGCGGGAGAGGTCTCTGAATAGTATACAGTACCCTCTCAGCCCCAAGCACTATCTTGAGGTTCATTTCCCAGTCGGCAAAGTTTGTCCCTTTGAAGACATTATCGCCATGATTATGTCGCGGACATTACCCTTGCCAGTCATCTTGACAACTATAGTCCAACTATAAAGTCAACGATGTTATGGGTACAGTCAAACTGTTACAAGCAAAATAACAATATATTAGTCCAACTAATTATTAAAATATTGACGAAATAATTTTGAAAGACGCGTAAGGCTAAGTATCTGAACGAAATAGCAAATTCAATAATAGCCTCCCACTATTTTCTTCAAGTCTCTAACCCTCTGTAGAGAACTCGGGAAATCGAATTTCCTAGTGGGCTAGGATCCCGTTAAATAACACACAACCTTGACTTTGGCCAATAAAAGCTGTATGCTATTTAACTTAGGTAGATCTCTATGATCAATTGGATCTCATCCAATTCCTAGATCCGGTTAGGTGGACATCAAAGTCCGAAACATATGTATAATGTCAATGTATCCATTACATTTTCCTAACCCTATCCTCCGAATCATCTAGGCCTTGGCTTTGGCCAAAAAAAAACCTAATGATTCCAGTTAAGCGGGACCCATTGACGAGGAAAGTTTCGTAATCAATGTCATTGGACAAAAAGTGATCTTGACTTTGGCCAATAAAAATCACGATTTGGACAAGACACCGATATGCAACAAAACTCTCATGATTCAAGTACATCCTTGATTGACAAAGGTCTTGACTTTGGTAAAAAACAAACCAATGCCAACTTCGGATCTTGAACAAGAATCATTCAATGGAATGATATTTTCTTAATATAAATTGAGGGATTTTTCGCGTAATTGGCAACCAATTTATTTATCTTTGTTAGGTCTCATCATCATACACCCTTAAGCATGCTTCTAAAACATCATAAAGCGCGTGAAGTAAATTAATAGTGATATGCGGATGGATATATAAACAACTTGTTCCTAGAACAAATCACTCCCTTTCCTCTCCCCGCTAGCACTATTATACTCTTACCCAATTACATAATACAATAAGAGAAACCTCATTTACATTGAGGGGAATTAGGTGAGAAGAGAATACAAAGAGATAAAGAGATAAGGCTGGACACGCAGGTCCAATTTATTAATTCCAAATTTACAATAATTTCTAAAATTACCATTTCCCTTCTAATATCCATCCGATATACACTATTCATTCATCATACATATATTTTCAAACAAGACATGCTTTTTACAACCAATCTAATCCAATTAATTAGTCTATGTTTAAGTGATCATCCAATGTTCAAACAACGGTTTGATTTTGCGCGAGTCCAACTCGATTGAGAATACGTACATAAGGTACGAATTCACGAATTATATCGAACTACTTATTAAATCTAATTTAATTCGTATTCAATACTAATTCAATTATTTAATTCCAAATTAAATGTTTACACTTTTAATGTGCTTTAAAGACTTAGATTCTAAATCTAATCCTATTGGGTCTCAAAGCCCAACTAACATCCAATGTTAAATTTAATTCAAGTCAAATGGGCTTTCAATTGATTTATTAAGGCTTGGGCTTTGGTCAATGTGGGTCAAACCCAATTACCAAGCCCAAATAAGGAATCACCCTTAAATGCCATAAAACCAATTTTAAGCCCATAAGGCCCAATTAAATTTTTAAAGCCCATTATATTATATTTGGACTTAATGGAGTGATTTAGGCCCAAATTGGATCCAATCCTTTTGGCCCAAATCTACTTGGTCCACCCAAGCCCATTATGCCCAAATACAATATTAAAAGCCCAATTCACCAATTAAGCCCATTAATTAAATTTTAATATTCCAAACATTAAAGTCCAATTAATTAAAGTGTAAAACCAAGATTAATATATTAAACCAAATATTTCAAAAATACCCATTTAATTTATTAATCATCTATTGTTCAAAACATATGTCCAACATTAATTTAAACAAAAATCAAGTCTATATTCATGTCCATTATCATTCGGCCAAGTGAGAATTTTTGTGTCGATTTGTTTTTCAATCTGATTGAATTACTAATCTACGTCCCGTATACGTTTTAAGTCATCCAATGATCTTGTACACAAAAAATTCCAATACATCCAATGTTCATACCCATTCGGCCAAGGTTACATTTTTGGGGAAAAATCATCCAATGCATTTTTCTCAAAATTGATTCCATATAACATCATTCTATATACATGTAAGCATACTCATAATCAAATTTCACAAGAACATGCTTCAATCAATTTTACCCAAATTTTAACCTAAAGTATTTCATGCTTAACCATGGCTCCATGATACCATTGTTGGTTTCTATTATATGTCCCAAGGAAAGATTAAGCATATAAAATACAACAATGAATATATATTAAAAGATGAAGTATGGCGGAATCATACTTACAAAGCTTTTGTGATGAGAAGTGATGAAGAAAATCTTTGAATCTCCAAGCTTCAAGTTTCGGCCAAGGGAGGAAGAAGAGTTGAAGCTCCAAGCTTTGTGTATTCCAAGCTCTTTGATGGTTTCCCTATCACCTCCTTTGATCCTTCAATGTGCTAGCAAATGGAGAAAAGAAAATCAAATCTTCTTTGCCCTAATGGAAGTCACGGCATTGTGAGAGAGAGAGGAGAGTTGTGTTGATATTTGTTACAAAAAATCAATTTATATTTATGCCATAATATTTATTAAATTAATAATAAACTTATGACACAAATCATGCAATGGCTTAGAGTGTCAAACACTCAAACTCCATGCAAAACCATTGAGTGTATTGTACACTATCACCATGCAATGTATTAACAATTAAATAATGCATATAATGACATGTGTCATGTGGGCCCCACACGTTTCCAAATGAAAGTGGGCCCACGTGCACTCACGCGTTCGGGTTCGATATTTCCGAAATACCGAACTTACGTCGCGACGTTAATTAAATCGAATTTAAATAAATAATTGCGCCTAGCGAAATTATTATTTAAGTCGCTAACGAATTAATTCTAAATTAACTCGTTTGCCCGAATTAAAATCTAATTTTAATTTCGCGTCGAAATTGAATTTCGATTATTATATCGAATATAATAATTTTATCGATTAATTCTAAATTAATCGTTCTCTCTCTAAATAAGGCACTTTATCCAAGATAAAGTTTCTCCGCAATTAATCCAAGATTAATTAAGTCCGAATCAAATATCATAGGTGAATCTTCAGGAAGCGACCCAAGAGATCTCCGGATATGTTGGCAGTAAATACGGTCGTCGGATAATCCGAATACGTACGTACCTCGTACTACGTTCTTACCGATTCACAAGACAAGGTTGGCTTCTAGCAAAGCGCCATGCCTACCCAATTCTCCAGAAATATTCTTACTGGAATATTAGATCTATATCAAGCGTAGTATACCGTAGTATTGCGTACATCGATCCAGTATCGGACGATCACATGTTAGGCCTGGGGCTGGAAATGTGTCTGCCCCGTACGAAACATATATCGGACATCAAGCGACTAGTCTCTTTAAATCGGACAATCCTGACCTGGTCATATTGTCCCGACGGTTGCAACCTTTTATAGAGTACTAGTTCTGTGTCCTGCGTGATCATCACCTCCATATGTCTGAAGTGATACTCCCATCTCGACATCACATCCAGTACACTACGATTCTCGATAAACCCAGAAGAGGTGTACACAGAACCGGTTAAGGTCCCCAACCACCAAAACCAAAGTTTACCGATTGTCGCAAGTACTAGCGATGTAAGTCTCAGGTTAAGACCATATACACCTACCCTGATGCGGCCTCCCATAGACACGCAGACATACTACCAATGGGATTCCGCGGGGTCTATCCAGAGCGAAGCTGTTTTCCGTACCATCGGTAAAACACAACCTCCTATCGCACTTGCATAAGTATCCAATACTTAAATATATGAGAACTATGCCGTTGTGCCCTCTCAACGTGTACAAGCGCAATACTAGTCTATTCCGCATTATCGATGTCCGATCTCGATAATACTCCGACTAGGGATATTTAATGATTAAACCTTTATGGATTGATACTGTCTCATATCATCTCAATCCGGTATTAATCATATGTACTTTCGCCATTTATATATCAATGTAAATCATATTACAAAACGGCAAAAGGCAATTTCATTATCACATAGTTAATTTTGTACAATAATACAATATCATTTACAAACAGTGACGCTATGGGACATAATGTCTAACAGCGACAATCGGTAAACTTTGGTTTTGGTGGTTGGGGACCTTAACCGGTTCTGTGTACACCTCTTCTGGGTTTATCGAGAATCGTAGTGTACTGGATGTGATGTCGAGATGGAAGTATCACTTCAGACATATGGAGGTGATGATCACGCAGGACACAGAACTAGTACTCTATAAAAGGTTGCAACCGTCGGGACAATATGACCAGGTCAGGATTGTCCGATTTAAAGAGACTAGTTGCTTGATGTCCGATATATGTTTCGTACGGGGCAGACACATTTCCAGCCCCAGGCCTAACATGTGATCATCCGATACTGGTTCGATATACGCAATACTACGGTATACTATGCTTGATATAGATCTTATATTCCTATAAGAATATTTCTGGAGAATTGGGTAGGCATGGCGCTTTGCTAGAAGCCAACCTTGTCTTGTGAATCGGTAAAAACGTAGTACGAGGTACGTACGTGTTCGGATAATCCGACGATCGTATTTACTGCCAACATATCCGGAGATCTCTTGGTCGCTTCCCGAAGATTCACCAATGACGTATGATTCAAACTCAATTAATCTTGGATTAATTACGGAGAGACTTTATCTTGGATAAAGTACTATACAAAGAGAGAGAACGATTAATTTGGAATTAATCGTAAAATTATTATATTCGATATAATAATCGAAATTCGATTTCGACGCGAAATTAAAATTAGATTTTAATTCGGGCAAACGAGTTAATTTAGAATTAATTCGTTAGCGACGTAAATAATAATTTCGCTAGGCGCAATTATTTATTTAAATTCGATTTAATTAACGTCGCGACGTAAGTTCGGTATTTCGGAAATATCGAACCCGAACGCGTGAGTGTGCGTGGGCCCACTTTCATTTGGAAATGTGTGGGGCCCACATGACACATGTCATTTTATGCATTATTTAATTGTTAATACATTGCATGGTGATAGTGTACAATACACTCAATGGATTTGCATGGAGTTTGAGTGTTTGACACTCTAAGCCATTGCATGATTTTTGTCATAAGTTTATTATTAATTTAATAAATATTATGGCATAAATATAAATTGATTTTTTGTAACAAAAAAATCATTCAACTCCTCTCTCTCTCACATTGCCGAAACTACATGCAGTTTTGGGCTCTCCATTTCTTCAATTTTGTGGCAAGATTTGAAGAAGTTATGCATTCAAAATCACAACAAAGGCTAGCACCTTCAAGGGATCATACAAAGGTGTTATGGGAAACTAATCCTTGAGCTTGGGAGGATCAAACAAAGCTTGGAACTGCACTTTCCACCTTGGCCGAATTCATCACTGCACAAAGGAGAAGTTTTCATTTCATCAACGCATCCGCATTCCGATTTTTGTGAGTATGATTCCGCCATACTTCAATATTGTTCATTCATTTATATATATTTTGTTTGCTCTTGTTGATCTTGGGGCTTGGTTATTTTTTTCCAACAATAGGCAGTGTCACATTATGTTACATAAATAAAACCAGCCTTTAAGGCGGAATCAACTTTTAATCCATGTTATTAAATTACAATTTCCATATTATAAATTCAGTGAGATTAATCTACCTTTACTATTTCTAATTTAGAAATCTCCCTTATTATAATATATAAATCTGCGTGATAATTACCAACCAGCCATATAGGCGGTATTCTGATTAAGTCAAATTAATAATTAATTACCAACCGACCAACCAGGCGGTATCCATGCTTAGTCAGATTTAAAACCAACTTATAATTAATTACCAACTGACCAATATGGCGGTATCCTCGTTAAGTCAGATTTTAAATAGTTTATATATTATAATTAAGGGAGATTAATCTAAATTATAATAGTAAAAAGCTTCACCCTTCCCCAACAGTAATTTAACTACTGAACATAAAAGAAAATAAAAGTAAAAATAAAATAAAAATAATTATTGCAAGTAAAAATGCATAATTAAAAGTACTAAAAGTAAAAATACATAATTTAAATTATAAAAATTAAACAAACAAGAAGCAATCCTTAAAGTCCTTACAAAAACCTAAGGAATGGAAATCAGAAATCAAATCACAGCTCAATTTATAGGCAAAATTTGCCTTAGCGCGTCACGACGCACACAACCTTGCGCGTCGCGACGCACGTTGATGGTGGACGCGTTGCACGCGGGTTGTAGAGATGATGACACGTGGCAGGGTCAGCATCGGCGACTGAATGATTATGCTGACATGGCGATGTTGATTGTCGGCAGCATGGGATGACGACACATGTTCGACGCACGTTAGCGTGAGTCGCTGTGATGTTGACACGTGGCAGGCGCACGTTAGCGATGTTGATGATTGTCGGCAGCATGTGATGGTGACATGTGTCCGGTGTATTTTAGAAAATTTGATGTGATGTTGACACGTGTCCGGTGTATTTTAGTAAGTGGCGCATTTTAGCAAACTTCGGCGCACGTTAGCGGTCGCGACTCGCAAAATTACCATTTTGCCCTTTTGTTTGTTTTTCACTGTTTTGGCCCTGAATTGCTTCAAGAGAGTCCTGAAACTTTATTTATCTACAAAATAACACAAAACACATCAAAACATTCATAAAACTCAAGAAACTATACAAAATATTAGGTCAAATGAGTGGGAAATAGTGATACATTTACCACTCATCAGTACAGACAACTCTGCTACTTGTTCCTCCTCAGAGTCCGATGAATAATCAAGATCAAATTGAGATTATGCATGTTCGAGCTCCTGAACTGATACCTCTACCTCAGCCTCCTCACCTGTTAAGGAGTCATTATGAAACTCTTGGTATTCGAAGGCTTCGTCAGTGTTATTTGAATTTTCTCAGTGAGGTATGTAGTTTTGGTTGTTGATTATTTGCTCAATTCATTTACCAGCCTCTGTAAGGTTTTTATTTGATTCAGAAACATTGTATCTTGTTTAGCTTCCCGTTTCTCGAGCCTGTTCATCAACTGTCTTCTCACTGATGGTTCTGGTCCTCGACAATCGTAGGTTGAAGGTGGATAAGATGGAAAATGTGGTTCAACGAAATATGTTAGTTCATTATATGAAGGATTCTAATAGTTCTGCCACCCTGAATTGTAGTTGTATTCGCAATGATCGCTAGGGTGGTTACCATTACATATCTCACATTTCTGAAATCTTTGAGCAAGTGTTGTGTTATATGACTCTGACATCCATGGATAGTTGTTGAGCTAGACAACAGGCCTCAGAAAACTGGACTGCTGCTCCCTGATATGAGGTGTATCATCTCTTTGTAAAGTTTGTAATTCTTCCATCGCCCAATAATGTTCCATTTCAACCACCTGAAAATAAAAGAAAGAAATAAAAATTACAGATAAAAATAAAGAAAATTAGTTACGAGTAAAATAGATAGCTTCAAAATTAATAACGCAAGAAAAATAAGTCCCCGGAAACGGCGCCAAAAACTTGATCTGTGAAATCACACACGTTACGCAAGTGTACGTATCGCTCAATTAGTATAAAAATATTGATCCCACGAGGAATTAATTTCTATTGTTGTTACTAATTATTGATTCTATTTATTTACAGGTATCTAATTAAAGGGAGAATGGAATGATTGCTGATTGGTAGGCTGAATGTGGATTTGCTAAATAAATAAATAAATAAAAATAAAAAATAATACAAAGGAAGTTAATAATAAAGAAAATAAACATCTAGGGTTGTGATTCCACAGAATATTATTCTAATGATGATTTTATTCTCTTATATATGTGTAATAAATTAGTTTGCTAAACTGGAACATGAAGATATGCAAAAGTCTCTGTCGATGGTCAGATGCAAACACTCAAAATAACCTAATTAATCATACGTCTATGTTAACCAAGTTATCTGAATTCATTAAGATTAAGTTCCAATTGTGGCTACCCCCGCCCGACAGGTATATGTCTATTCTAGAAGGAAATCTACCTAAGGGACATCTACCCTAAGATGAGATCGGGAGCTATTGAATCTAAGGCTGAAACCTAAAATCCCTTCGTCAAGTTCATTTTAAGTTTACCACATCAATCTTATTGGTGATTAGACAACAAGAAGTATTAAGCTTAAGATTCAATAAACAAGTCAAAGCATCACACATAATAAAAATAAAATCAATTATTAAAAAATAATATTGTGTCGCATCACTCTCCTAGATTAAAAATAAAATGTTGGGGGTTAGAGGATCCACCTTTTATATTTCAAACGTAGAAATCTCACTTTATTATAATATAAAAATTATCAGTGTTATCCAATTAAGTCAAACCAACCATAAAGGCGGTGTTATTATTTGTCCAAAAACCAGCCATATAGGTAGTAATCATCTGTCACCTAAAGACCGACCATATAGGCGGTGTCACATTATGTCAAATAAATAAAACTAGCTATGTAGGCGGTACAACATTAATCCATATTATTAGATTACAATTTCCATATTATAAATTAAGTGATATTAATCTACCTTATCATATTAAAGGTTTCACCCTTTCCCCAGCGGAAATTAACTACTAAACATAAAAGAATGTAAAAACACACAAACTATTATTACTAAAAATAAAAATACATAATTAAAATACAGAAAATATACACCCAAGATACAATCCTCAAGTTCCTTATTAGAAACCTCAAGGAAAGTATGTTTTTACAAATGAAATTGGCTGGAATTTAGAGGCACAAGACGCAAACTTCATTGCGCGTCGAGACGCGCTGAGCTGTTAATGCGTATGACACGGTTTTGTCTGGGCGTCACGACGCAGGGAAGTTTTCACGTCGCGATGCAGGGAACAGTAGATGTCGCGTGTTGGTAGGGCTTCTTTCGGCAGGTGATGGTGACGTGTCGCGATGCGTATACCTTGCGCGTCGCGACGCGTGATGTGCAGAAATTCCCATTTTGTATGTTTTCATCCGGTTTTCATCATTTTAGCCCCGGTTTGATTCCATTGAGTGCCGAAACTTTATTTATCTGCAAAACAAACAAAAACACATCTAAATGTTCATAAAACCCGAGAAACTAAACAAAATATTAGGTCAAAGGGGCGGTAAATAGTGATATATTTTTCGCTCATCACCATGTTTTTGTGATACACATTAAGATGTGTATATGACGTGGATTGGCACTAGAGCAAGTGGGAGAATTTGTTAGGGTTGGTGCTCGGAGCGCCAATCCGGATCGTATTTATGTTCGATTCATGAATACGAGCAATACCTTTTTCCATAATATTACTTATTTATGGTTGCACCTCTTGTATTTTATTATATATATTCGATCTAATTCATTAGATTGAAACTAAATCATATTTAGTGATATATATATTAGGCAAAGACCCGATAATATATAATGTAGTGCGCAATTACAACGTAGCTTGTAATTGACATTGGGAAGTGTCACTACTAGATATATATTATCAAATAAAGTTCCTGGTCAAGATTTACTAACACGGGTCGGTTAGTAAAATCCACTGAGACTAGTACATGTCGTATATCGGACTTGGTCTGATGGTTTATCCCAATGAACCATGAGTCTCGGGAGACTCGTATAGACATGTAGGTGTTTATTTGATAAACACTGAACGACTCACAGAAGATTACCTAATATATGGTACACCAACGTCAATAGGAATCTTCTACAGTTGAGTAGCATAGTGATTCTTTGACTTGAGATACCACTGTGGATATATGAGTTATCCTCCACACTTAGATGACAGTCACATCACCGATCTATTAAGATCAGACCTCCGCCTGTTCGTTGGGTATGGACTCATGCTCATGATATCTTGTGTTTATCAAGATAGGATACGTCAGTCTTGTGTACAGGGTATATGTATTCATTATTTGATTAGCAGTCTGTTAAATCCATAGTCATGGTATACTTCGGAATTAAGTTTTGAGTGTTATTTAGAAGATTGCTAATAGATACGTCGACAGGATTATACCTATAGAGATTTGACGTTTATATCTATATCTCTGGGATAATTTGGAAACCCATGACAGATGGATTATACGTATGTAATAATCTCGACCTGTATGATTCAGCGAGTTTATCCATGATCGTCATAATTTACAGGTGGTGGATTATGGACATGAAATTGTATTTCGTGATGGATATGCCACAATCTAGAGAGTCTCACTAATGAAATATACTCGTAGGGCACTATGACAACTTTTATGAATAATTGAGATTAATTTTAAATTGTTTAACCGTTAAACGAAAAATACATGCAAATGGACCTAATGGTCATTTCCTAATTAATGTGTATTTGTATTTAATATTTGATTTTATTAAATACACATTAATTAAATGTCAAATTGAGATATTTGACAAATATCATTAATATATGTATTTTGATTATTTAATGTAAATATAATACATATATTTAAGATATTTATATTTAATTATTTAATTATTTAAATATTAAATGATTAAATTAATTATTTTATAAATATCATTTACCACTATTATGGTTAAGAAATGGCATGTTTTGATAGGTTATTGATAAGCGGTAAATATATCAATATTTACCGCCCCTTTTGACTTAATATTTTGTATAGTTTCTTGAGTTTTGTGAATTTTTGATGTGTTTTGTGTTATTTTATAGATAAATAAAATAACAGGACTCTCTGGAATCAAATCCGGGCTTAAACGGTGAAAATCGGATGAAAAAGGGCAAAATTGGAATTCTACGTCACGACACGCAACACTTTTGCATTGTGACTGCTAACGTGCGCCAGACACATGTCAAAATCATAGAAACTTGCTATCATGCGAACTCACTAACATGCGCCTGCCACGTATCTACATCACCGCAATCTTGCTAACACGTGTCATCATCCCATGCTACCGACAATACACGTCATTGCTGATGTCAGTGTCGCGACGCGCACAACCTTATGCGTCGCGATTCCGAGCTACTAATTTTGCCAACAGCCACATGTCAAGATCCTGTTGAATCAACGACGCGTGACGATGCGCAAGTGTTTTACGTTGCGACACGCGGGCAGAATTTTGCCTATAAATTGAAGCTGAAATCAAAAGGAAAATTCATACATTCTTCTGGGGATTTCCTTAAGAACACTAAGAAGATTTTATCTTGTTTGTTTATTTACAGCTTTCTGTATTTAATTTTTATTTTACGCAATAGTACTTTCTTTATTTTACTTTTCAGTCTTTATTTTTACTGTTCAGTATGAGGAGGTAACTCCCCTCTGCTGGGGTGAAAGGTTAAGCTTTTATTACTAATATTTAGATTAATCTCCCTTAATTATAATATATAAACTATTTAAAACTTGACTTAATGGGATACCACCATTATGGTCGGTTGGACTTAATTAAATTGATTTTAACCTGACTAAATTAGATACCGCCTTTATGGTCGGTTGTAATTAATCATAAATCTGACTTAATCAGGATACCGCCTATATGGTCGGTTGGTAATGTCATGTAAATTTAATATATTATAATAAGAGAGATATCTAAATTAGAAGTAATAAAAGTGGATCCTCTAACTCCATTATTTTCTTTATTGTTTATTTTATCTTTTTAATTTCCAAGCTTTACTTTATGTCATTTACTTTATTTAAGCTTTTACTAGTCCTAGATATATGTTGTAACTAAACCCGTTATCTGGGGTTGTGATGAATTCCAATATCACCGGTTTATAAGGAGTTATTTTACGTTTTGGGTAATATAAAGGTTTATTTATTGAGCCTTAAGCTTAATGCTTCTTGTTAACTGGCCATTAATAAGATTGATTTGGTAAACTTAAAATGAACTTGGGAAAGAGATTTTAGGTTTAGCCTTAGACTCAATAGCTCACGATCTCACATTGGGGCAAGCGATTCTTAGGTAGATTTCCTTACAGGATAGGAATATACATATCGGGCGGGGGTAGCCATAATTAGAACTTAATCTTAATGAATTCAGGTAACTTGGTTAACATAGGAATATGATTAATTGGGTTATACTGGGTGTGTGCATCTGACCATCGTAAGAGGCTTTTGCATAAATTCGTGTTCCAGGTTAATAAACCAATATATTACGCAAACGTGAGATAACCACTTCATCTTTAAAAAATATTGGAAGGATTCACATCCCTAGATAGTTTTATAATATTGAATTTTTCTTTCACTTACATTCCACTGTTTTATTTACTTGTTCTAGTTTAAAATCACCAACCAATCAAACAACCAATCTATTAGATACTCGTAAACATTTAGCTTCATAAATTAATAGCTTAGGTATTAAGTCCTCGTGGGATCAATACATTTTATACTACTTGAGCGATACGTGCGTTTGCGTTACGTGAGTGATTTCACCGATCAAGTTTTTGGCACCGTTGCCGGGGACTTATTTATCTTTCACTACTAATTTTAGGGTTAGATACCTTTACTTGTGTCTAATTTGGTTTTACTTATTATTTTTGTTTTCATGTGTTTCAGGTTCTCAAACACTATATGAGAAGAACCAGAAGCTTTGAAATCTGACCGCTTGACCCAGAAATTGAAAGAACCATCAGACAGTTGAGAAGGGAAAGACGTGAAGGCTAAGAAGCAATCATCAACATGGAACCTGAACCTTTGGAGGTTGTACCACCAATTCCCATTCGAGACATAACTATTCCGGTGGTTGACGGCTTCATTTCATGTATTGTACTTCCTGCCTTACCAGCAAATGCGTGTGACATCAAAATATACATCCAGATGATACAACAGTCAGTTCAGTTTGAAGGGAATGCAACTGAAGATCCTAATGCCCACATCAGCAACTTCCTAGAAGTTTGCGGCACATTCAATTAAAATCGAGCGGCTGAAGAAGTAATGAGACTACGTGTGTTTCCATATTCTTTGAAATACAGAGCTAAGGCTTGGCTACATTCACTACCAGCAGGTTCCATCACAACTTGGAACACTCTAGCCACCAAATTCCTTGTAAAGTATTTTCCCCCAGCCAGAACTGCAAAGCTGAGGAATAACATTACATCCTTTGTACAACATGACTCAGAATCCATCTGTGAAGCTTGGGAAAGATACAAGGAGATGCTCACAAAATGTCTTCACCATGAGATTGCAAAGTGGCTACAAGTTTAAACCTTCTATAATGGACTTTCTGGACTAATGAGAACAACAATTGATGCTGCTCCTGAAGGAGCTTTAATGGCAAAAAGAGAAGATCAGGCCTGGGACTTAATTGAAGAAATGGCCAACAATAATTATTTGTGGCCAACAGAATGGAGCATGATTCAACGAACAACATGATTTCATGAAGTTGGAGCCAACACAACAATGAATGCCAAGCAGAAGCAAATGTGAAAATGCCTGGAAACACTTAGCATGCAAGTTGTAAACATCGCCAGTGCCATAAGTTCACCATATGGAGGAGCACCAGAGGCAACTCAACACGATGAGATGGTGAATTATGTCAACAATTTCAACAGACAAAGGAACAATCCATATTCCAACACCTACAACCCAGGATGGAAGAATCATCCCAATTTCACATGGAGCAACAATTCAGGGCAAAAAAACAATCCACCACCCGGATTACAATAGCAGAACAAAGGCCAGGAGTATGAAAAAGAACCAGAAATAAAAGAAATGCTTACAGAGATGTTCAAAAAGCAAGAAGCCAAATACGATGCTATGTTTCAATCCCAAACAGAATTCAACCAAAGCCAATCAGCATCTATAAAGGCACTGGAAAATCAAATAGGACAACTGGCCAATGCTCATAGTTACAGACCGCAAGGTATCCTTCCTAGCAACACAGAACCAAATCCAAGTTTCCGAGGGAATTAGCAATGTCAAGTCATTACTTTGAAAAATGGTACTGAGATCAACAAAAATGTTGGAGATAAGGCATCCACTGAGGAAGTTCCAAAAGAAAGCAATGAAATAGAACCACAGAAGGAGGAAAAAGAGGCAAAATCAAATGATCAAGAAAAATTCACTCCACCTCCACATTTTCCACAGCGTCTACAGAAAAGTAAACTAGACAAGCAGTTTGCTCGATTCTTAGAGATCTTTAAAAAGCTACATATCAACATTCCATTTGCAGAAGCTTTGGAACAAATTTCGAGCTATGTCAAATTCATGAAAGACATTCTTTCACGAAAACGAAGAATTGGGAGATTACGAGATAGTAGCATTGACAGAAGAATGCAGCGCCATCATTTAGAGGAAGCTTCCCCCAAAGTTGAAAGATCCTGGCACTTTCACCATCCCTTGCAACATAGGAGAACATTACTTTGGTAAAGCTTTATATGATTTAGGTGCCCGCATTAATTTGATGCCTTTGTCTATTTACAAGAAACTGTAGATTGGAGAAGCAATGCCCACCTCAGTTACTTTGCAGCTTGCTTACAGATCGCTTTTTAGTGTTCCTAGAACATGCCAAGGATCTCTAAGAGTGATTTGTGTGTGAATAAACAAGAGGAGTTGCAGAAATACTCACAATGCTTGGTAGAGAAAATTCAAAACTTTCATGGAAGTATAGAAGCTCCAAGCCTAAAATTGAATTCTGAAATCATGGATTGGATTCCCTATCACATTCATTTGTCTCTTTATTGTGCTAGCAAGAAGAAATTTTGCAACAAAATTCCATGGGAGAGGGAGAGCATTCACGGTTTTTGGAGAGAAATGGGAGATAGTGAATAGTGAGTCATTCTTCCAAAGTTGACTTGCTTTTTTAAATATATAGTTGGTGTGTTGAATTGGTTTGAGTGTAGAAAAAGCAATCCCAAGCTTTCACTCAACCAATTACCAAATTCCATCAAGTGTAAAATACATTGATGTAAGTTGGTGGGCCCCACTTCAAATTCTAAATTTAAGTCGGACAATCCAAAACGCAACTTCGCTCGGGTTCGTTTAATTCCGAATTAAAATAATTTACCATTGCGACTTAATTAAATCCAATTTAATTAAATAATAATGCCTCACAACATTATTACGTAAGTCGCTTACGAATCAATTCTAAATTAATTCGTTCGCTTGAATTAAAATCCAATTTTAATTCCGATTTGAAATCTAATTTCAATTAATATATCTAATATATTATTTTAGCCCAATTAATTAAATAGTAAAATCTAATTTCACCATTAAATTCATTTTGCCGATTAATTCCAAATTAATCGCGTTCTCTCTTCTCGATGAATTTAATCCCAGATAAATTCTCGACGTAATTAATCCCAGATTAATTCTTCCTCTGATAATTAATCCCAGATTAATTTTTACCGTAATTAATCCCAGATTAATTTTCTCTCTCATAATTAATCCTAGATTAATTCAGTTCGAGTCAAATATCATCGGTGAATCTTTGAGAAGCGACCCAAGAGATCCCTGGATATGTTGGCAGTAAATACGGTCATCGGACTATCTGAACACGTGCGTACCCAGTACCACATTCTTACCGATTTACAAGACATGGTTGGCTTCTAGTAAAACACCGTGCCTACCCAATTCTCTCATAAATATTCTTTTAAGGAATATATAATCTTTAACAGGCGTAGTATACAGTGTATTGCGTATTACGATCCAGTATCGGATGTCACATGCTAGGCCTGGGGCTGGAATTATGTCTACCCCGTACGAAGCATATATCGGATCACTAGCAACTAGTCTCTATAATCGGATAATCATGACCTAGTCATATTATCTCGATGACTGCAATACTTAAGAGTACCAGTTCTGTATCCCTGCGTGATCATCATCTCTATATGACTGAAGTGATACTTGCATCTTGACATCACACCCAATACATTACGATTCTCTATATACCCAGAAGAGGCGTACACATAGCCTGTTAAAGCCCCAAATGACCAAAACCAAAGTATACTGATTTTCGCAAGTATTAGCGATGCAAGTCTCAAGTTAAGACCAAATGCATATACCCTGATTCAGATTCCCATAGACACATAGTCATACTACCAATGGGATTCCGATGGGTCTATCCAGAGCGAAGCTATTCCCATACCATCGGTAAATAGAACCTCATATCACACTTTCATAAGTATCCAATACTTAAATATATGAGAACTATGCTGTTACGCTTCCATAACGCGCACAATTGTAATAGTAGCCTATTCCATATTATCGATGTCCAGTCTCGATAATACTACGACTAGGGATATTTAATGATTAAACCTTTAGTGGATTAATATTGTCTCATATCTTATTAATCTGGTACTAATCATATGGATTTTTATCATTTATATATCCAGGTAATACAATTACAAATGATAAAAGAGCAATTTACTTTGTCACATAGTTAATTTTGTACAAGAACACCATGTCCTTTACAAAATAATGATGCCGTGGGTCATAATTGTCCAACAATCTCCCACTTGGCCTATAGCCAATCACTCAAATGTCTAACACCTAAACTATGTACGGGTCGCTCATGTTTATGCTAAGTTATCGCTTTCGTCAGCGGATTTACAAGGTTATCATCTGATGTGATTTATTTGATCATCACATCGCCACGATGTATGATCTCAAGAATCAGATGAAACCGTCGAAGTACATACTTGGATCATTGATGAGACCATAATTCGTTAGCCTGTGCGGCAGCCTAGCTCAGCTGCTAACAGAACTACTCCTAATCCAATTAGGAATTTTGTAGATCCAAATTGATTCTTTTGCTACCTCAGTCGCAACAATATAATCCGCTTTTGTTGAATCAGCAACAATATCTTGCTTGGAAGATCTCCAGCTCACTATTCTGTTGTTCAAAAAAATTACCTACCCTTATTATGACTTACAGTCGTCATTATCGGTTAGGAAACTTACAACGGTGAACCTAATCATCTCAAGTTCTCATTCTCTATATTTTAAGAATGCATCCTTAGTTCGTCTAAGATACTCAAGGATGTTCTTAACATCAATCCAGTGGCCATCACCTGGATCGGCCTGATAGTTACTCCACATGCTCAAAGCATATGAGACAACAGGTCACGTACATATCTTTCAATGTACGAGTTCTCGGAGAGTGCCAACAACTTTAGATCTATCCCATAGATCCTTATTCCTAGAATAAAGGGTGTCTCTCCCAAGTTTTTATGGAGAATTTTAATGTAAGCCAAGCTTTCATCGATTGTAATTTGGGAATGTTATTTCCAAGAAATAATACATCATCAATGTATAGGACATCCAATGTCAGTGCGCTCCCACCAACCTTCTTATATACACAAGAATCATTTTCGTTTTGAATGAAACCATATTGTAATATGATCTCATCAAAACGTTGGTTCCAAGAACACAATGCTTGCTTCAATCTATAAATGGATCGATTTAACTTGCAAACCTTGTTTGCATGTTCCAAAAGGTTTCCGTTAAGGAAAGCGATTTTGACGACCATCTGCCATATTTCATTATGAAATATGCAGCAATAGCAAGCATTATCCGAATGGATTTAATCATGACAACTGGTAAAAGGTTTCGTCGTAATCAACACTATGTTGATGATGATAGCCTTTCGCTACAAGCCTAGCTTTGTACGTTTTTTATGTTTCCATCCATGTTTGTCTTCACCATGAAGACTCATTTGCTACCAATAGGCACAATGCCTTCTGGTATATTAATCCAGTATCCAAACTTGGTTGATATACATGGAATCCATTTCGGACTTCATGGTATTTTTCCATATAGTGAGTCGATACCTTGTATCGCTACCTCATACGTAGCCAGTTCATCTTCTCTCCAGTAAGATTAATATCTACATGAGGTGAGATCAGAAACTCATACCTCTTAGGTTGTTTCCTGATTCTCTCCGACCTACGCGGTCCTTGTGTATTGGAAGATTGTGGTACAGATTCATCCTTGATGAACTGTTCGTGTTCCGTAAGGGGATCGGTGCCAGGAACAGTATCACTCCATTTTTCATCGAGTTTTACTTTCTTCCAACTTACCACCGTATTTAGGTATTCCTCTTAGGAAAACCGCATGGAGAGCAACAAATATCTTTGTTCTCTTGTGAGTTGTGGAATTAGTTTCCCTAGGATAACCAATTACAAGTAGGCACTTATCCGATTTGGGTTCTAGTTTGGTACCATCCAAACGTTCAACTATATGCCCAGCATCCCAAATCATCAGGAATGAGAAACCCGATTTCTTTCCTGTCCATATTTTATATGAAGTCTGTCTAATAGACTTTGATGGAACTTTATTCAAAATAAGTATTGCACTATTTAATGCGTATCCCTAGAAGGAAATTGGTAGCTCAGAGCGACTCATCATTAACCTTACTATGTCCAACAAGGTTCGGTTTCTCCATTCGGACACACCACTCTATTGAGGTGTTCCGGGAGGAGTCCACTGTGAAATAATACCATACTTTTTCATGTAATCGAGAAACTTATTGCTCAAGTATTTTCCACCTCGGTCCAACCGTAATGTTTTTATACTTTAGCCGGTATGTCTTTCTACTTCGTGTCGAAACTCATTGATTATATCAAAAGTTTCCGACTTGTGTTTCAGAAGATACACATAACCATAACGCGATGTAACATCCGTAAAGGTTACGAAGTATTTATATCCACTTCTAGCCTAGCTAGATATGGTCCCACTTTCGTCACAATGAACGAGGGCTAACAGCTCGGTGGCACGTACATCCTTTACCGCTAAAAGGCATTTTAGGCACTTTGCCTAATAAACAAGATTCGCAGACATTATTTGATTTAGGATCAAATCTTTCCAAGTATCCATTCTTCAAAAGAGTGGATATACGAGTCTTGTTAATGCGTTCTAAACGACAATGCCACAAATAAGTCTCATATGATTATTTCAGTTTGAGCCATTTGTTTGTCATGTTATATGTTTGAGATTTGTTTATATTCAAAATATAAGTACTGTTATTCACATCTAATGTGTATATCTCAATATCATATTTATAAACAAAACCCCCAGTGTTCTGAAATATAAAGGTATACCCGCAATGGGTTAAACTAGATATAGAGATAATGTTTCTAGTCAAACTAAGTACATTATAACAGTTTCTTAATTTAAGTACATGCCCAATGTTAGACAGTAATGACCCATAGCGTCACTATTTTGTAAATGATATTGTATTATTGTACAAAATTAACTATGTAGTAATGAAATTGCCCTTTTACCGTTTTGTAATTTATTTACTTTGATATATAAATGGTAAAAGTCCCTATGATTAATTCCGGATTGAGATGATATGAGACAGTATCAATCCATAAAGGTTTAATCATTAAATATCCCTAGTCGTAGTATTATCGAGATTGGACATCGATAATGCGGAATAGACTAGTACTGCACTTGTGCGTGTTGTGAGGGCACAACAGCATAGTTCTCATATATTTGAGTATTGGATACTTATGCAAGTGCGGTAGGAGGTTGTGTTTTACCGATGGTACAGAAAATAGCTTCGCTCTGGATAGACCCCGCGGAATCCCTTTGGTAGTATGTCTGCGTGTCTATGGGAGTCCGCTTCAGGGTAGGTGCATATGGTCTTAACCTGAGACTTGCATCGCTAGTACTTGCGACAATCGGTAGACTTTAGTTTTGGTTGTCCAGGGCTTTAACAGGTTCTGTGTACACCTCTTCTAGGTTTATCGGGAATCGTAGTGTATTGGATGTGATGTCAAGACGGAAATATCACTTCAGACATATGGAGATGATGATCGCGCAGGATACAGAACTAGTACTCTATAATGGTTGCAACCATCGGGATAATATGACAAGGTCAGGATTATCCGATTCAAAGAGACTAGTTGCTTGATGTCCGATATATGTATCGTACGGGGCAGACACATCTCCAGCCCCAGGCCTTAAATGTGATCATCCGATGCTGGACTGCTATACACTATACTACGGTATACTACGCCTGTTATAGATCTTATATTCCAATAAGAATATTTCTGGAGAATTGGGTAGGCATGGCGTTTTGCTAGAGGCTAACCTTGTCTTGTAAATCGGTAAAAACGTAGTACTTGGTACGTACGTGTTCGGATAATCTGACGGCCGTATTTACTGCCAACATATCCAGAGATCTCTTGGGTCGCTTCCCGAAGATTCACCAATGACGTATGATTCAAACTCGATTAATCTTGGATTAATTACGGAGAGACTTTATCTTGGATAAAGTACTATACATAGAGAGAGAACGATTAATTTGGAATTAATCGTAAAATTATTATATTCGATATAATAATCGAAATTCGATTTCGACGCGAAATTAAAATTAGATTTTAATTCGGGCAAACGAGTTAATTTAGAATTAATTCGTTAGCGACGTAAATAATAATTTCGCTAGGCGCAATTATTTATTAAATTCGATTTAATAACGTCGCGACGAAAGTTCGGTATTTCGGAAATATCGAACCCGAACGCGTGAGTAACGTGGGCCCACTTTCATTTGGGTTGTGTGGGCCCACATGACACATGTCATTTTATGCATTATTTAATTGTTAATACATTGCATAGTGATAGTGTACAATACACTCAATGGAATTGCATGGAGTTTGAGTGTTTGACACTCTAAGCCATTGCATGATTTGTGTCATAAGTTTATTATTAATTTAATAAATATTATGGCATAAATATAAATTGATTTTTGAAAGCAAAAATCATCACTCTTTCTCTTCTCCTCTTGACCGAAACTGTCACAGTTTCACAGCTCTCCATTTTCAGGTTTTTGTTGCAAAAGCTTGAAGATTTTGTGATTGTTTGGAACATTAAATCACATTCAAGGCTAGCACCTTCAAGGGATCATACAAAGGTGTTATGGGAAACTAATTCTTGAGCTTAGAAGGATCAAAGAAAGCTTGGAGCTTCCCAACTCACCTTGGCCGAAACCCTCACTGCACAAAGGAGAAATTTTTTCATTTCATCAACGCATCCGCATTCCGATCTTTGTGAGTATGATTCCGCCATACTTCAATATTGTTCATTCATTTATATATATTTGTTTGCTCTTTTGATCTTGGGACATGGATTTGAATTTCAAACACCCAAAGGGCATTTCCAAAAATTAGGTTCCAATAGCCAAAACAGCGACTCTCGTCCCGTTTATGATTCACAGGTTGATCTCATCTGAAGTCAGTCTCCTGCTAATCAATCGATCTCGTATATCAGTACATATGTATGTACCACATCCAGTATCAAAAATCCAATTTTAAAATCAGTAGTGGACACGTTTATTACAAACATACATGAAGTCGGAGCCTTGCCCACCTTCACTTCCTTTCATGTCTACCTTGTCTATACGATAGTCACGCTTCCAGTGACCCCCGTTTGCCACATTTTAGGCAGACATCTTGGGATATGTCCTTTGTCTTCCTAGAAGACTGTGACGATTTTTCTTTTGCCCATTTTCTTCACACCCCAGAAGCCTTCGGCCAAGCCTTGGCCTTCTGGGATGTCGAAGTAAGATGCGTCTTGCGCTTCTTGCCCTTTTGGAAGCTTTGGCTCTGCCTCCTTGAGCATAGCCATTAACTATTCAAGAGTTTTCTCTTGGTTCATAATGAACCCACCCCAGCATTCGGGCAGAGACTATAAGATCAAATCTATGAAAGTCTTGGCCTCGTAGGTAATGCCCAGCTAACCTAGCTATTTGATGTCAGCAATCATCTGCGACACCTAGTGCTCGACAGATGTACCCTCTGATATACGGGAGTGAAAGAGCTTCTTTTGCAATTCATACTTGTAAGATCTAATGTTAGATCTATGAAGATCCTTCAATTTCAACATTATACTATAAGGATCTAATTCTTAGTTCTGACGACGAAATTAAGGAGTCATTGCGGCAAACATAACGGATTGAGCATTAAAGTTATCATCACAATGAGTCTTCCAAAGCTTATTATGGGAACACAAACTGGGCGACGCATGCTGTCCCGGGCTCGCAGCCCGGTTGGGAGTATAGAGTAGCCACGGGGGACTAAACCGGAGAATAATAGAGTCACCACCCGGTGTGAACCGGGAAAATGAGATTTAAGGCTACACTCACCCCTCGCAAGGGAAGACCTCAAACCGTTGGGTTCGGAATGGTCCTTTACTTATGTCACTTGTAATGAAAGGATTTGTGTAACAATTTAATCAAGCTTACGTAACACTTATTTCCAAGAGTATCATGCTTCTAAGTTCATATGCGCGAAAATAAAACTTACACCTAAATTTGCATATATCTTACATTTAAGATTGCATGCTTGAAAGTAAATCAAAGTAGCAACGGACATATAACTTCATTGGTATATTGTATTCATGGAAACACAAGCACGCACTAACCACACAAGCACACATAAAAGCGAATCAAATAATGGCGAACATGTGATTTCATAGACATATCATACTTATACGTGCGGAAGCATAAACAAATAGCCATTACATGTCCATGTGTAAATAAAAGAGTCAACTAAGTACATAATGCAAAAAAGACACTTAAGGATGCAATTAGGCATTAAAGTAAGCATGCTATGACGTGGTGCAAAGGAAGATAAATAATATGGACACAAACACACATGTGAGCACTTTTCCAAGTGGTATGTGGAATTGTATCCCAAGTACAGACCGCACTATCGTCCATTCGGAGTCGGCTACGGAATTTATGTCAGGGTTTCCATCCGATATACCACAAGAAATAATACTCAAATGCTATCATGACATGGATATATGAATTGTAATACGTTAAGCCAGGACTAAGGTAAGTGATGCAACCAATGGAATAAATGTGATTTTCATTACGATGCGTACAAAGATAAGGATGAACATATGGGATTTCATAATACATGCTTGAATGGTATAGTTGGCTTTACGCGCGGGCTAAGGCTAATAGGTGGCGTTAAGGCATGGTCTTGTGAGTGGGGCAAATGGCTTGTAGGTAGTTGCGGCAAAGGGACAATTGCGTGAGGCTTTGTGCTTGTGGTAAGCGTAAATTAAAGTTGAGGCTGGTGAAGGTTGTTGCGGTAAAAGGGAAAAGTGGCAGGTTTAGGGGGACGTGGGCGAGCAGGTGCGTAGAAAGAGGAGGGGGCAAAGCTACGTGAGGCTAATAGGCGGCGTTAAGTGGGTGAAGGTGTGATTAGCGTGAAGAGGCTTAGGTCTTAACATGAATGAGGGTTCTGGTTTGTGTGTGAACAAAGGAAAGGGCAAGGGCTAATAATATGGGTGTACCAATGGTAATAGATCGAGCCAAGACAAGGGTAGATGATGCAATCAATATATGAAAGACGCGGGAAATATCGTGGTAAAGGTAGCCTTTTAGGCTTTTCTTCTCCCAAATGGATAACCTTTTTAGTACAACACAATGAGCCCATGCGCTTTTCATTACAATGCGTACAAAGATAAAGATAACTATATAAAACATCGTATACCCGATTGAACACATCTTACATTCAACCGAATATACATCAACCGGCACGGCAAAGCATCGTGGTAAATGGTTTTAACCCCTCCAAATAGGGGACCTTTAATCCGACTTACTAAGTCCATGTGCTCGATCGCATCATGCATACAAAGAATAAAGACAATAATATCAAACTTAGTATGCCCGATTGAACATATCTTACATTCAACCGAACACACATCAACCGGCGCGGCAAAGCATCATGGTAAAGGGTTTTAACCCCTCCAAATAGGGGACCTTTAATCTGACTTACTAAGCCCATGCACTCGATCGCATCATGCATACAAAGAATAAAGACAATAATATCAAACTTAGTATGCCCGATTAAACATTTCTTACATTTAACCGAACACACATCAACCGGCGCGGCAAAGCATCGTGGTAAAAGGTTTTAACCCCTCCAAATAGGGGACCTTTAATCCGACGTACTAAACCCATGCGCTCGATCGCATCATGCATAAACAAGTAACATGCGGAATTTAAATGACGAATAATAAATAAATCAAAGCAACATAAAACAAAAGAAAGTGTTGTTTACTCAAGCTGTACATGGAGTTGTATCCCGAGTACAGATCATACTACCGTCCATTCGGAATCGGCTATGAAATTTATGTCCGGGTTTCCATCCGATATACCGCGAGGTTGACACATCTTTCATTTTATTCCAAGGCCACAACATACAATATTTCGTAATCCATGCATATTTATCTACTCAAGGCCACAACATGCATTTTAACATAAAAATCATGCGAACAATACTCAATGAATAATAAAAATAAAACAGAAAACGAATGTGGAAAATACCCTCAGGTCTAACCTTTTTGCCGACTTTCGGACTTGCGTTTCACGGAGATCGGAAGGGTAAAGCTCCTCAACTTCTCCGGTTCACTAGTTTAGCGTCTTAGCTCACTATTTTGCTGTTTTGCTTGCTGTTTGGCCTCCATTTTGCTGCTGTTTCCTCTATATTTTCTGCTCACTGTTCAGGTCACTATTTTGGCGTGAATGGCTGCTGTTTTGGGGTTAATTTGCTGCTGTTTTTGGGGTTAATTTGCTGCTATTTTAAAGTGATTTTGGGCTACTGTTTGCATGTTCAGGGCTGCTATTTTTGGGGTAATTTTCGGTGTATGTAACCGCTGTTTTTGGGGTAATTTTTGGTGATGTGTGGGGGTTTATGGGGCTGGTTTTCGGTGATGTGTGGGGGTTTATGGGGCTAGTTTTTGGTGGTGATTAGGGACTGTTTTGATTGTTGTAGGGGCTGTAAATGGCTGCTGTATTTTCGGTAATGTGAGGGTGGGGATGAAGAGAATTGTTTGCTATTTTTCTTGTGATTTGCGTGTAATGCCTAGGGTTTCTTGCTGTGATTTGCGTGTGAGTTGTGTGTATGAGCTACCGGAATGCATGTCTTGGTTAGGGGTTGTTTATATAGAGAAGGGCTAGGGCTTCTCCTTGTCTCAAAAGGAAGAGATTTGATTTAGTGTTAAAGAAGGAAAGCAATGGATTTGATGGAGACAAGATTGGTTTAGATTACGAAGTCAATATATTTAAATTGGTTATGAGAGATTTAATTAGGCATGATATTTCTTTAATTTAGTATATGATTTTGTTTAGTTAGGAAGTTAATATATTTGATTTATCTAAATTAGGTATGATTATATTTTATGTTTTATTTAATTGGTAAATGGTTTAATTATTTTATTTAATTCAATTACATTATCTAATTAATATTTAATTTAATATTTTATTTAATTTGGGTGTAATTTAGGGTGATGGGCTTGTGGGCCTAGTCATGGTGGGCGTGTGGGCTAGATGTAGTGTGGGCTTGGTTTGGCTTGGTGAGTAGGTTAGGCGTGTATGGGCTAGATTAAAAGGTTTTTGGTTTTTCTGGGCCAAATGTGATCTAAACGGAGGTCCAACAAGTGAGCTTGACACTAAATAAGTGAATAAGGATCTAACGAAATACCGATTCCCTTCCGACGACCGTTTCCCGTAATATCCTTAACTAAAAAGGTAGTGCCTCCAACTGAGACTCATCATCGGGTTTCACAAGCAAAAATGCAATGCCTACAGTCGCCCCCACTTTGATGGGACTTGTGCAGTGTGTGACTTTGAACAATCTTATCAAAGTTATGCAATGCATTTTCACTTACCTGGGTCGTCTGCTGCCTCGAGGTGAGTTAGTGCTTTCAGTGGACCTCGATCCTGGGACGCATCCCAATAACTGCAACCGAGAACGGGGCCACCTCGACCCTAGGACGCATCCCGATACCGCTGGAAATGAGGGCCTCGCCCTAGAACAAATGATGTAGTGGGCCCTCGACCCTGGGACGCATCCCGGAACTGCAACTGTCAACAGGGGTACCTCGACCCTGGGACGCATCCCAAAACTGCTGACGATGTGGGCCTCGCCCTCAAGCTGATATGGGCCTCGCCCCCAAGCTGACATGGGCCTCACCCCCAAGCTGATATGGGCCTCGCCCCCTGGGACTTATCCCCAAAAACTGTTGATGTGGGCCTCGCCCCTTGGGACTCATCCCCAAAACTGAAACTACACTGACGCTGTTTGGCTCATTTCTGTCGCTTTCTCTTTTCTTCGAACCTACGAACACAAAACCAAAAAAAAAACAAACACGAAGAGAATGCAATGTTACATGTATGCATGAATGATTTTCTTATCCCGTTAGGTTAGGTCTTCTGCCAATTTCCTTGGTGACTGCTCCGTCTTCTCTCCCTCAGGCAAAGTACTGCTTCAATCTGTCTACGTTGATCGGCTCGGTGAACTCGTTCCCCTCCAAGTCTGATAGCTTCACTGCTCCATTTCCCATTACCTTCTGCACTATGTAAGGTCCTTCCCAGTTAGGTCTGAACTTTCCTCTTGGATCTGTCGTCGACGGCCTTGATTGCTTAAGTACCAAATCACCCTTTCTGATCTTGGTGGGGCGTACTTTCTTGTTGAATGCTCGGGCTAGTCTCTTCTGATACAACTGCATGTGATACAAAGACTTCGTTCTCTTCTCATCCAATAGTGCTAACTGATCAAACCTCTGTGCGGCCCACTCCTATTCCGGTAATTCTGCCTCTGCTAATACCCTCGTAGATTGTATTTCCACTACTCGGCCCAATTTCTGCAGTTCTCTGTCATCTTAGTTAAAATCATCTTTATAGTCTTGTTGGCTGCCTCAACTGCCCCATTTGCATGCGGCCTGTACGATGATGACTTGTGGTGGCCTATCCCATATTTCTGCAACATTGCCTTCATCTCTCCTTGAAACTGAACTATGTTGTCTGTCACTACATGATGCGGCATACCATACCGACAAATGAGGTTCCGAGCTATAAACTTTGCCATTTGTTTTGCTGTAACATTGCGGAATGATTCGGCTTCCACCCACTTCAAGAAGTAATCTACTGCCACCACTATGAAGCGATGCCCATTCGATGCATTCGATCAAATTTCTCCAATCATATCAATTCCCCATGCTAAGAAAGGCCACGGCTTTGACAACCCATGCAACTCTGTGTGCGGTAAGTCATTCAAATTACCATGTGCTTGACAGTCATGACAGTGCTTTACCATCTTCGCGCAGTCTGTTTCCATGGTTGACCAATAAAAACCTTGTATCACTATCTTGCGGGATAGATTCAACCCGTTCATGTGCGGACCACATACCCCGGTGTGTATTTCTTCCATCACATGCTGAGCTTCTTATTTTCTCAAACTCTTCAACTGAATACCGTTTGCTTGCCTCTTGTACAGTTCCCCTTTCAAAATTACATACTGGGAAGCTAACTTCTGAATGGCTATTCTGTCTTTTCTGCCTGCCCCTTCCGGGAGTTCACCAAGTTCCAGATACCTCTGAATTTCATAATACCATGGTTTACCGTCGTCGACCTCAACTTCCAGAATTCTTTCTATCTCATAAACAGGTCTGCTTGCTGTTGTCAGTATCAACGGTCTCATCACTAACTTTTCTGGATTTTCCCAAGTTGCTACAAGTGTAGCCAATGCATCTGCCATATGATTCTCTTCTCTCGATAAGTGCTGAAACTTACACTCGGTGATAACCTGTTCCAACTTTCTGAGGTAAAAAAGGTAAGGTTTCAACCGTTCTTCTTTCAATTCCCATTCTCCTCGCATCTGCTGGACTACCAACATAGAATCTTTGTAGACTTCCACACTCCCGGCCTTCAAGGCTATCAATGCTGTCAAACCAAAAGCACATGCTTCATACTCGGCCATGTTGTTAGTCACTCTGAATGTCAACTTCTTGGCCAAAGTCAAAGTCTCTCCCTCGGGGGTCACTATCACGATCACAATTCTGGCTCCCTTGTAATTCACTGCTCCGTCAAAATACATCTTCCATCTCTGAACTGTTATTGCTTGGATCTCTTCATCTGTAAATTCAAACTTATACTGATCTCCCTCAACAGGTTGCAATGCCAGAAACTCTACTACTGCTCGCCCTTTGATCATTTTGGAGGTGAGATACTCCATGTCAAACTCTGTCAGCAATACCAACCATCTGCCTAATTTTCCCACTAGTGAAGGCACCGAATGAAGATATTTAAGAGGATTTTCCTTTGCCACTACCTGGATCTTGTAAGACTGGAAATAATATCACAACTTTCTGGAAGCCCATACCACGACAAGACAGATCTTCTCTACTTCTTGATACCGAGCCTTATACGGGAGCATCGTCTTACTCAGATAATAGACTGCATGTTCTACCCCTGTCTCATCTGCCTGTACCATCATTGCCCCCAGTGCTTATGATTCTATAGCCAAATACAATATCAAAGGTCTGCCCGGTCTCGGAGGTTTCAATACATGAGGCTTTACCAAATACTCTCTAATTTTGTCGAAGGCTGTCTGACACTGTTCATTCCATCTCACGGGCTGATCTTTTCTCAACAGTTTGAAGATAGGCTCACATACTGATGTCAACTTGGCGATAAACCGACTGATGTACTGAATCTTCCGCAAGAATGCTCTGACTTCTTTTTCTGTCTTCGGTGCAGGCATTTCTGTGATTGCCTTGATTTTCTCAGAATCTACCTCTATTCCGCCCATTCCCACTGTATGACCAAGCAATTTCCCTGATGTCACCCCAAACACACATTTCTTGGGATTAAGCCGCAAGTTGTATTTGTCAACTCTCTGAAGGAACCTTTCCGGTGCTTCAATATGCCCAACCCTTGTCTCTGATTTCACCATCATGTCATCTACATACACCTCAATCTCTTTGTGCATCAAGTCATGGAAAAGTGTAGTGGCCATCCGCTGATAAGTAGCTCCTGCGTTCTTAAGCCCAAACGGCATTACCTTGTAACAATAAGTACCCCACTCAGTAACAAATGATGTCTTTTGTTTGTCTTCCTCAGCCATGAGAACCTGATTGTAACCTGAAAACCCATCTGTAAATGAATACATAGCAGATAAAGCCGCACTATCAACCAGAACATCTATATACGGCAGAGGAAAATCATCTTTCGGACAAGCCTTGTTGAGATCTCTATAGTCTACACACATTCTGACCTTCCCGTGTTTCTTTGGCACCGGCACTATATTAGCCAACCACTCATGATACTTTACTACTTCCAGGAACCCCACATCTATCTGTTTCTTAACTTCTTCTCTGACTTTCTCAGCCCATTCTGGTCTCATCCGTTGGAGTTTCTGTTTTACTGGCCTCATGTTCGGATAAGTTGGTATTGTGTGTTGGGTAATGTTTCTGTCTACCCCAGGCATGTCCTGATAGGACCAAGCGAACACTTTGGCATATCTGACCAACACTTCTTCTAGTTTCTCCCTCTCTTCAGAGGTAACTTCACTTGCAATCAGAATTTCCTTGGGACTCTTAGGTGTACCAAGGTTAAATGCGGTGGTTCTAGCCGAACTGATATCAAATATGTTTAATTCGTGCAGAGTAAGTGGAAATGACTCATGCCAGTAAGCAAATAAGATGTCTTTATTATTGGATAATGCAGAAGTACATTCAAACAAATCAGGAAGGTAAATGTCTTCATCATCTATAGACACTTCTTCCTTTGCAACCAGGTTTTCCTCAGGCTTTTTGTCCTCTCCCAGAGTCAGGCTCTCCAACTTCATCAGTTCTTCCTCCCAATTCTCTTCTTCTTTCTTCACAATTTCTTCAACTATCGGCTTCTTACCCAACATATACTGGAAGATCTTAAACTCAGGTACCACAATTCCATTAACTTCTACAGGTTCAGGCTCCCCTTGATATCCTGAAGCTTTCACAAAATATTCCATCAGTTTCAGGCCATTTTTCTTGACCTTTGGCCTTTCTTCATCAGACTTGTACCCTAAACCCTTCCGAGTAGTCTGTCCTCTGAAATCTGGTAATTTTGAACCTTCACCCGGCTCAAACTTCATTTTTTTCATGATCCTAGCCACCCTAGGATCCACCCACTCCTCAAAAGTAGCCGACACCTGAAACCTCATGAAAGGTTGTATCTCCAAGGCAGCCACGACATTATCTATTTCAGCTCGGATAGTAACAACTTCTCCCTCATACATGAACTTGATTATCTGATGTAAAGTGGAAGGCACGCCCCCAAGTTTGTGAAACCAAGGCCTTCCCAACAATAAGGCGAAAGTAACCGGGATGTCCAGTACCGTGAACTCAACCTCATCTTCAATCGGGCCTACCTTAACCATAGCCACAAAGGTACCCTCAACTCCCCTTTTACTGTCATCATAAGCCTTAATAGTCATGCTGGATGGGTCCAAGTCTGTCGCTTTCATACCCAATCTTGCCAGAATTTTCAGCGGGCACACATTGATGGACGAACCGTCATCCACTATCACACATGAAGTTCTCTTGCCCCTCACCTCGGCCCTGATAAATAGAGGCCTATTATGATTTCTCCCCTCCACCGGGAGTTCATCCTCAGAAAAAGATATCTGCAAAGCTTCTTTCTGAACTGACCCAACAAACATTGCAGGGTTGGCGTCTTCCGGTACCACAATCTTGCTCAAGGCCTCAACCATGGCCTGCCTATGCTCCCGAGATGCACATAACAGTTCCCAAATACTCACTTGTGCTCTAGTCTTCCTCAATTGCCTGAGCACTATATCTCCCTCAGTATTTTCTACAGTCTCAACCACTTCTCTACCATCTGTCAAAACTTCCTTACCCTTTTCTGCCATATCATTGTAAAAATGACCGCTGCCCGTCATTCCCCTCACTTCTTCCTCATCACTGCTAGAGAAATCAAGCCAAAAGTTTTTCCTCTGCTCAGTCTCATCTTCACTAGTACTATCCCAGATTCCCAGGCAAAAGGCTTGAGGGTGAAAGGATTTTAGGACAAGGTCTTCTGGGAGGCCAGAATTGATCATATAGGTGGTGGTGCTACGGCACGGTAGTTGGGTAAGGGGTTTCTGTGTGTGTCAGGCTGTTGTTTCTGGGTCAGGTAGGTATTTTCTTGGAGTCTATCAGGTCTTGGATTTCATGGCGGAGTCAGGCGCAATTTCGGTGTCATGGCCCTTTTGTTGGTGAAAGTGACAGTAAAGGCTTAGGTTATAATGTGATGGTGGGGGATTGGGTAATGGTTTGGCTTCCAAGGGTTTTAAGAGCCCTTGCCTCTTTAATTTCTCTAGCACCTTTGACAGGGGCCTTCCCAAGTTGGAAAATCTCCGGTTCCGGATGGCAGCAACTTCTACAGAAACAGGCTTAGTTCCCAATGTCCCTCCAACAGGCCTCCTACTTAAGCCATAAAACTTCCTGTTTTCCGCCTCTTCCTCTTCAATGTCCATGACAATTTCCCTCAACTGCCGAAAGCCTGTAATCATGGAGGTCATTCTCCTCAACTTGCTATAAATGGAGGGCTTGGTGCCCTTGATAATCATTTTAATCTGATCATTCTCCGAAGGCCTAGTCTGCATCTTCAACAACTGACCTCTCCATCGGTCCACATATTCCTTAAAACTCTCCTATGAATTTTGCTTAACATTCTCTAGATCGCGGAGTGATAGATCGATCTCTAGGTCAGTGACATACTGTTTCAGGAAGGGATCAGCCAACTCCCTCCAATCTTCCTTCACTTTCTTCTCTAAACTATGGTACCACACCACGGGAGCTCCCTCGAGCGACATTCCAAACATGTTCTGCACTTGGTGCTGAGATAGGCCAACTGAACTCATGACTGATACAAACTGTCGGAGATGCACCCTTGGATCCCCATTCCCACTAAACTTAGCCATATCAGGCATCTTGAACTGTGCCGGAAACTGTTCCTCGAAAGTCAGCGTGTCATAATCCAACAAATCCTCATTCTTACCCCTCATCTTGCGGGTAACTGACTCAACCTGATCACGAAGCTTCTGTAACTCTGCCTGAGACCTAGATACTCTACCAGCTGCATACTTTGCCAAATCATCATCAAAAGTGGGGATATCATCCCCCAATCTATTCGGAGGTTCCACTTGTCTTACATCCCCAGAACTACCCCCAGCACGAGACCCGGCTATACCAGCCACAGCAGTAGTCAAAGCTTGCAACTGTTCAGGGATCTTGGCGAGACCGTTCTCTAACTGATCCATACGGGATACCTCGTTACCAGATTCACTCATGCCTGTTACTGTTCTTTTAATGAGCCTTGTCCCTTCTCTAACCCAAACGGTATCTATGATGTCTTTTTGAGACATGGAAGGTGTTAACATGATATATGTATGTATGAGGTGCATGAGATGCATGTAACATATATAACATACTAAATCAACTAAAATTTTCAAACAAATCGGCCCGTTATCATTTTAGAAGATTTTGGGCTAACTATCATAGGAGTGAACTCGTCCTAGTTTAAATGGCCCAACGAGTTTACATCTCATGGCAAGGAGCCCAACTAAATCCAAATGGTAATGTTCCGAACACAAGCACAAAGTGGCCCATCAACACTTAGAAGCCTTTGGCCCAATCGTCATAAAATATGTTCTTGTCCCAGTTTAAATGGCCCAACAAGCCCATATCCCATGACAAATGTTCCAAATGGATCCAAACGACGATGTTCCCAAACACAAGCATAAAGAAAGATAATGCAAACATAAAACAATAATTCTACAGAATGGCCCATCAACATTTCAGAAGCTTTGGGCCTAATGGTCATAAGGTACGAACTCGCCCCAGTTTAAATGGCCCAGCAAGTTCGCATTTCTGACAATAGTCCAACTGCATCCAAATGAGGATGGTCCACAAGCACATACTCAAGGAATAATTGTTACTTTAACCATATAACCCCGGTCTATGGGTGGGTTCGCAAGAGTGTAGACAAAGGCTCTCACCGGCGAAGGATGGCCCACAACTAGGTCTCCCCAATCAAGGGTTCGAGAGCGACAAGTGAGCACACCCTTTTATTATACACTAAGGTACGTGCCAATGAGCTATGGTGTGTGACTGACTGTCAAATGGACTTCCCGTTGTAGATTCCCCAGAGGGAGGGTGGAGCGAGGCTCACTTAAATACCCAAGCCTCTTAGGCTCTTATCGCTTGGTGTCAGGAATAAACAATGAGTCCTCCAAATTAGTCCATCACAATAGGCTACGAGTAGATGGCTATCTAGGTGCCTTCACAGCTTTTCCTTCTAGAAAGGTAGTGAGTGAATGAAGACAACAAACCATTACCTAGCCTCAAAATGCCTTTGATTAAACCCCCATTTTATCCACTATAGACACGGTTAATTAGAACATAAATCCAACCATTACAAGACAATATTTCGGGGCCGATTCTCTATCCCCAGTGGAGTCGCCAGACTGTGGGAACAAAAAATGGGCGACGCATGCTGTCCCGGGCTCGCAGCCTGGTTGGGAGTACGGAGTAGCCACGGGGGACTAAACCGGAGAATAATGCAGTCGCCACCCGGTGTGAACGGGGAAAATGAGATTTAAGGCCGCACTCACCCCTCGCAAGGGAAGACCTCAAACCGTTGGGTTCGGAATGGTCCCTTACTTATGTCACTTGTAATGAAAAGATTTGTGTAACAATTTAATCAAGCTTAAGTAACACTTATTTCCAAGAGTATCATGCTTCTAAGTTCATACGCGCGAAAATAAAACTTACACCTAAATTTGCATATATCTTACATTTAAGATTGCATGCTTGAAAGTAAATCAAAGTAGCAACGAACATACAACTTCATTGGTATATTGTATTCATGGAAACACAAGCACGCACTAACCACACAAGCACACATAAAAACGAATCAAATAATGGTGAACATGTGATTTCATAGACATATCATACTTATACGTGTGGAAGCATAAACAAATAGCCATTACATGTCCATGTGTAAATAAAAGAGTCAACTAAGTACATAATGCAAAAAAGACACTTAAGGATGCAATTAGGCATTAAAGTAAGCATGCTATGACGTGGTGCAAAGGAAGATAACTAATATAGACACAAACACACATGTGAGCACTTTTCCAAGTGGTACGTGGAATTGTATCCCAAGTACATACCGCACTACCGTCCATTCGGAGTCAGCTACGGAATTTATGTCTGGGTTTCCATCCGATATACCACAAGAAATAATACTCAAATGCTATCATGACATGGATATATGAATTGTAATACGTTAAGCCAGGACTAAGGTAAGTGATGCTACCAATGGAATAAATGTGTGCTTTCATTACGATGCGTACAAAGATAAGGATGACCATATGGGATTTATAATACATGCGTGAATGGTATAGTTGGTTTTACGCGCGGGCTGAGGCTAATAGGTGGCGTTAAGGCATGGTCTTGTGAGTGGGGCAAATGGCTTGTAGGTAGTTGCGGCAAATGGACAATTTCGTGAGGCTTTGTGCTTGTGGTAATCGTAAATTAAAGTTGAGGCTGGGTGAAGGTTGTTTGCGGTAAAAAGGGCAAGGTGGTGTTTAGGGGGACGTGGGTGAGCAGGCGCGTGGCAAGATGAGGGGGCAAGCTACGTGAGGCTAATAGGTGGCGTTAAGTGGTGTGAAGGTGTGATTAGCGTGAAGAGCTTAGGTCTTAACGTGAATGAAGGTTCTGGTTTTGTGTGTGAACAAAGGAAAGTGCAAGGGCAAGGTAATAATATGGGTGTACCAACGGTAATAGATCGAGCCAAGACAGGGGTAGATGATGCAATCAATATATGAAACACGCGGCAAATATTATGGTAAAGGTAGCCTTTTAAGCTTTTCTTCCCCCAAACGGAGAACCTTTTTTAGTCCAACACAATGAGCCAATGCGCTTTTCATTACAATGCGTACAAAGATAAAGATAACTATATAAAACATCGTATACCCGATTGAACACATCTTACATTCAACCGAATATACATCAACCGGCGCGGCAAAGCATCGTAAAGGGTGGTAAAGGGTTTTAACCCCTCAAATAGGGGACCTTTAATCCGACTTACTAAGCCCATGCGCTCGATCGCATCATGTATACAAAGAATAAAGACAATAATATCAAACTTAGTATGCCCGATTGAACATATCTTACATTCAACCGAACACACATCAACCGGCGCGGCAAAGCATCGTGGTAAAGGGTTTTAACCCCTCCAAATATGGGACCTTTAATCTGACTTACTAAGCCCATGCACTCGATCGCATCATGCATACAAAGAATAAAGACAATAATATCAAACTTAGTATGCCCGATTGAACATTTCTTACATTCAACCGAACACACATCAACCGGCACGACAAAGCATCGTGGTAAAGGGTTTTAACCCCTCCAAATAAGGGACCTTTAATCCAACTTACTAAACCCATGCACTCGATCGCATCATGCATAAACAAGTAACATGCGGAATTTAAATGACGAATAATAAATAAATCAAAGCAACATAAAACAAAAGAAAGTGTCGTTTACTCAAGTGGTACGTGGAGTTGTATCCCGAGTATAGATCATACTACCGTCCATTCGGAATCAGCTATGAAATTTATGTCTGGGTTTCCATCCGATATACCGCGAGGGTTGACACATCTTTCATTTTATTCCAAGGCCACAACATATAATATTTCGTAATCCATGCATATGTATCTACTCAAGGGCCACAACATGCATTTTAACATAACAATCATGCGAACAATACTCAATGAATAATAAAAATAAAATAGAAAACGAATGTGGAAAATACCCTCAGGTCTAACCTTTTTGCGACTTTCGGACTTGTGTTTCACGGAGATCGGAAGGGTAAAGCTCCTCAACTTCTCCGGTTCACTGGTTTTAGCGTCTTAGCTCACTGTTTTGCTATTTTGCTTGCTGTTTGGCCTCCGTTTTGCTGATGTTTTGGGGTTAATTGCTGTTATTTTAATGTGATTTTGGGCTGCTGTTTATGTGTTCAGGGCTGCTATTTTTGGGGTAATTTTCGGTGTATGTAGCTGCTGTTTTTGGGGCTGGTTTTCGGTGATGTGTGGGGTTTATGGGGCTGTTTTCGGTGGTGATTAGGGACTGTTTTGATGGTTGTAGGGGCTGTAATGGCTGCTGTATTTTCGGTAATGTGAGGGTGGGGATGAAGATAATTGTTTGCTATTTTTCTTGTGATTGTGTGTGTAATGTCTATGGTTCTTGCTGTGATTTGCGTGTGAGTTGTGTGTATGAGCTACCGGAATGCATGTCTTGGTTAGGGGTTGTTTATATAGAGAAGGCTAGGGCTTCTCCTTGTCTCACAAGGAAGGGATTTGATTTAGTGTTAAAGAAGGAAATCAATGGATTTGATGGAGACAAGATTGGTTTAGATTAGGAAGTCAATATATTTAAATTGGTTATGAGTGATTTAATTAGGCATGATATTTCTTTAATTTAGTATATGATTTTGTTTAGTTAGGAAGTTAATATATTTGATTTATCTAAATTATGTATGATTATATTTTATGTTTTATTTAATTGGTAAATGGTTAATTATTTTATTTAATTCAATTACATTATCTAATTAATATTTAATTAATATTTTATTTAATTGGGTGTAATGTAGGGTGATGGCGTGTGGGCCTAGTCATGGTGGGCGTGTGGGCTAGATGTGGTGTGGGCTTGGTTTGGCTTGGTGAGTGGTTAGGCGTGTATGGGCTAGATTAAAAGGTTTTGGTTTTCTGGGCTAAAGGTGATCTAAACGGAGGTCCAACAAGTGAGATTGACGCTAAATAAGTGAACAAGGATCTAACGAAATACCGATTCCCTTCCGATGACCGTTTCCCGCAATATCCTTAACTAAAAAGGTAGTGCCTCCAACTGAGACTCATCATCGGGTTTCACATGCAAAAATGCAATGCCTACAGTCTCCCCCATTTTGATGGGACTTGTGTAGTGTGTGACTTTGAACAATCTTATCAAAGTTATGCAATGAATTTTCACTTACCTGGCTCGTCTGCTGCCTCGAGCTGAGTTGGTGCTGCAGTGGACCTCGATCTTGGGACGCATCCCAATAACTACAACCGACAACGGGGGCACCTCGACCTTGGGACGCATCCCGATACCACTGGAAATGAGGGCCTCGCCCTAGAACAAATGATGTAGTGGGCCATCGACCCTGGGACACATCCCGGAACTACAACTGATGATGCAGTAGGCCCTCAACCCTGGGACGCATCCTGAAACTGCAACTGTCAATAGGGGTACCTCGACCCTGGGACGCATCCCAAAACTGCTGACGATGTGGGCCTCGCCCTCAAGCTGATATGGGCCTCGCCCCCAAGCTGACATGGGCCTCACCCCTAAGCTGATATGGGCCTCGCCCCCTGGGACTTATCCTAAAAAACTGTTGATGTGGGCCTCGCCCCTTGGCACTCATCCCCAATACTGAAAAACTGCGCTGATGCTGTTTGGCTCATTTCTGCCGCTTACTCTTTTCTTCGAACCTGCGAACAAAAAAACCAAAAAAAACAAACACGAAGAGAATGCAATGTTACGTGTATGCATGAATGATTTTCTTATCTCGTTGGGTTAGGTCTTCTGCCAATTTCCTTGGTGACTGCTCCGTCTTCTCTCCCTCAGGCAAAGTACTGCTCAATCTGTCTACGTTGATCGGCTCGGTGAACTCGTTCCCCTCCAAGTCTGATAGCTTCACTGCTCCATTTCCCATTACCTTCTGCACTATGTAAGGTCCTTCCCAGTTAGGTCTGAACTTTCCTCTTGGATCTGTCGTCGACGGCCTTGATTGCTTAAGTACCAAATCACCCTTTCTGATCTTGGTGGGGCGTACTTTCTTGTTGAATGCTCGGGCTAGTCTCTTCTGATACAACTGCATGTGATACAACCCAAATGCCAAGGCCCAATTAAGGAATCACCCTTTTTGGCAAAAATCAATTTAGGCCCATTAGACCCAATTAAATTGTTAAAGGCCCAATTATTATATTTGGACTTTATGGAAATGATTTTAGGCCCAATTGGATTAAACCCAATTGTCCAAAACCAAACTTGGCCCAACCAAGCCCATTAAGCCCAATTACTATAATTAAATTAATACATTATTCTAAATTATATATTAATTCAATTCAAGTGTAATTAACTTAATTAATTAATTAATCTAATGTTTCCAAAACACTAATTAATTCAATTAATCATGCTCTTTAATTTCAATTCATGTCCAACACAAATTGAAGCAAAATCAATTCTTTCTAACATGCTCCATTCACGGCAATCAACATGAAATAACATTCAATTCCGATTTCAATCCAATTAAACCAACAATTAATATTCATTTCATGCAATTAACATATCCAATTGTTAAATTTTCAAAAATCACCATGAATCACCTAGGGCATATATTCGGCCAAGGGGTATATTTTGGGGAAAATTATTCCTATCAATTTTTCACAAAATCAAAGATGCACAAATCCAATTTAACATCATATAAAAATAATCCAACCATCAATTTAGGCATCTCATACTCCAAACGCAAAAATCTCAAATTAAAGTCATGAACCTTAGATTTTTCAAATCAAAATTAGGATGCTCTGATACCATTTTTAGTGTTCCTAGAACATGCCAATGATCTCTAAGAGTGATTTGTGTGTGAATAAACAAGAGGAGTTGCGGAAATACTCACAATGCTTGGTAGAGAAAATTCAAAACTTTCATGGATGTGTAGAAGCTCCAAGCCTAAAATTGAATTCCAAACTCATGGATTGGTTTCCCTATCACCTTCATTTGTCTCTTTAATGTGCTAGCAAGAAGAAATTTTGCAACAAAATTTCATGGGAGAGAGAGATCATTCACGGTTTTTGGAGAGAAATGGGAGAGAGTGAATAGTGAGTCATTCTTCCAAAGTTGACTTGCTTTTTAAATATATAGTTGGTGTGTTGAATTGGTTTGAGTGTAGAAAAAGCAATCCCAAGCTTTCACTCAACCAATTACCAAATTCCATCAAGTGTCAAAAATATTGATGTAAGTTGGTGGGCCCTACTTCAAATTCCAAATTTAAGTCGGACAATCCAACAAGCAACTTCGCTCGGGCCCGGGTTCATTTAATTCTGAATTAAATGAATTTGCTGTTGCAACTTAATTAAATAATAATGCCTCGCAATATTATTACGTAAGTCGCTTACGAATTAATTCTAAATTAATTCGTTCGCTTGAATTAAAATCCAATTTTAATTCCGCGTTGAAATATAATTTCAATTAATATATCTAATATATTATTTTAGCCCAATTAATTAAAAATTAAAATCTAATTTCACCATTAAATTCATTTTGCCGATTAATTCCAAATTAATCACGTTCTCTCTTCTCGACGAATTTAATCCTAGATAAATTCTCGACGCAATTAATCCCAGATTAATTCTTTCTCGGATAATTAATCCCAGATTAATTCTTGCCGTAATTAATCCCAGATTAATTTTCTCTCTCATAATTAATCCTAGATTAATTTTGCTCGTGTCAAATATCATCGGTGAATCATTGGGAAGCGACCCAAGAGATCCCTAGATATGTTGGCAGTAAATACGGTCATCAGACTATCCGAACACGTGCGTACCCGGTACCACGTTCTTACCGATTTACAAGACATGATTGGCTTCTAGTAAAGCACCGTGCCTACCCATTTCTCCAGAAATATTCTTTTAAGGAATATATAATCTTTAACAAGCGTAGTATGCAATGTATTGCGTATTACGATCCAGTATCAGATGTCACATGCTAGGCCTGGGGCTGGAATTGTGTCAACCCATACGAAGCATATATCAGATCACTGGCAACTAGTCTCTATAATCGGATAATCATGACGTAGTCATAATATCCCGATGACTGCAGTACTTAAGATTACCAGTTCCGTATCCCTGCTGATCATCATCTCCATATGACTGAAGTGATACTTCCATCTTGACATCACACCCAATACATTACGATTCTCAGTATACCCAGAAGAGGCGTACGCAGAACCTGTTAAAGCCCCGAATGACCAAACCAAAGTATATTGATTGTCGCAAGTATTAGAGATGCAAGTCTCAGGTTAAGACCAAATACACCTACCCTGATTCGGATTCCCATAGACACATAGTCATACTACCAATGGGATTCCGAGGGGTCTATCCAGAGTGAAGCTATTCTCATACCATCGATAAATAGAACCTCCTATCACACTTGCATAAGTATCTAATACTTAAATATATGAGAACTATGTCGTTATGCTTCCATAACGCGCACAAGTGTAATACTAGCATATTCCGCATTATCGATGTCCAGTCTCGATAATACTACGATTAGGGATATTTAATGATTAAATCTTTAGTTGATTAATATTGTCTCATATCTTATTATTCCAGTACTAATCATATGGACTTTTATCATTTATATATCCAGGAGCGAAGCGGGATTTACTGCTATGCCTATGATGTTCGCGACCACGATACTATTGGGCTCGTAGCCCGTAGAGAGTATGGATTAGCCCGTGGGGGACTAAACCAGAGAATAAATGAGTCACCACCCAGTGTGAATTGGGAAAGATTTAAGGCTGCACTCACCTCTCGCAAGGGAAGACCTTAAATTGTTGGGTTAGGAATGGTCACTTACTTATGCCAGTATAATGGACGGGTTCACACAATGGTATAGCCAAGTCTTTATGCAATTCATGCATAAAAACGAATAAAAATGTAATAACATACCCAACCAAAATAATAATTACAATAACGTAGTTCCAAAAGCACATTAAATTAAGAAATACGAGATGCGATAACGAAAATTATAATGAACAATCAAAAGTTGGAAAAACGTCAATGACTAAATGGCAAAAAAAGAAGGGGGGTTAATCACGCATATATGAGTATTTCCCGAGTGGCACGTGGAGTTGTATCCCAAGTACAAACTACACTATAATCCATTCGGATCCGGCTATGGAATTTACGTCTGGGTTTCCATCCGATATACTACAAGGGATAATAACATACATAATCATCAATGCAATGTAAATGGACATAAAAAATAGACATGAAAATATATAACAATGCATATACGTATAATCATCAACATGAACAAAAAGTAAATAAAATAAAGGCGAAATAATAAAACAACAATAAAAGTGAATAAATAGATAAAAAAAAAAAGGATAATTAACGAAATGCCAAAGAAAAAATGTGACCAGAAATTTGGTCATCTTTGATATAGGACTTCTCATACCCGACTGGACGTATTTCACGTCCAGCCAGACATGCAGCGTCCAGAACTATAAAAATAAATATGGTAAGGGTGCCCTCGGGTCTTACCTTTTAAGTTGCTTTCTTGGAAGTGCGTTAGGCCGTCGCCGGAAGGATCCCTGGTTTGCTGGTTCGCTGTTTCTGGTTACTATTTTACTATTTTCTGGTTTCTATTTTACTATTTTCTGGTTGCTGTTGCTGTTTCTGGTTGTTTTGTTTGCTGTTTCTACTTTGTTGTTTGCGCTGTTTTTCTTCTGTTTTTCTCTCGGTATTTCTTCTATTTTTTCTCCATTTTCTTCTATTTTTCTCTCGGTTTCTACTTTACTATTTTGCTTCTAGTTTGCTCGTTGTTTTCGGTTGGTTGTTTTTGGTGGCAGGTTGGTTTTTTTCAGTTGGTTGTTTGTGGAGGCTGGTTGGTTTTTTTCAGTGATTGGCTGGTTAGTTGTTTTTAGTGATGGGCTGGTTGGTTGTTTCGGTGATTGACTGGTTGGTTATTTCGGTGATTGGCTGGTTGGTTGTTTCGGTGAAATCTGGTTGGTTGTTTCGGTGATTGGCTGGCTGGTTGTTTCGGTGAAGTCTTGTTATTTTTGGTGATTTCTCTGGTTGTGGTTTCAGTGATCTTGTTGTTTTTTGGTGATTTTCCAGGTTTTTTTTTTTATCTCGGTTTTCTTGTGTCATTCACGCCCAAGCCTCCTTTTTTTCTAGGGTTCGGTCAAGCCTAAGGTTTTCTTCTTTGATGGTTTCCGTCCAAGACCTCTTCCAAAAAGAAGAAAAGAGTCTCATTTTTATAATGCTTTGAAGGGATCTCCAAATAGGGAAACAAATCATGGAAATCTGGGGGATATATTCTCAATTTATTTTGGGAATACAATCTCATAAATTTGGTGATGAAGATATCTCAAATCTTGTTAAATTGATAAGGATGGGATCCCAAAATCTCATTGAATTGGAAAGTGATTTGATGAGAGGATTTGCATGGATTTTATGGGCTTTGGGCGTGCATGGTGGGTCATGGGCCACGTGGATGGGCTACATGGTGGGTCTGAGGCTAAGGTTTGAAGCAGAAACTGACTGAGTGAATTTGAGGCTGGCTAGTGAGTCTGAATTCGATGAGGTGCTAATTTTGGAGGTTTTCCTTCCTTCCGGTATTCATTTTTTCACAACTTCCGCAACTTTTCAAGTAGTGCCTCCATACGAGGCTCATCATCGGGCTTATGCAAAAATGCAATGTCTACAGTCACCCCCACTTTGATGGGGCTTATGCAGTGTGTGACAATGAAAACCCTATGAAAGTCATGCATGCATTTTTACTCACCTGGTTCGTCGACCGTTGCCGAACTTACCTGTTGTTTCACTGCTTTTGCGAGATGCTTCGATCTCTGAGATTCATTCCTGAACTAAGTTGAGTTGATGGCTATGTGCTTCGACCCCTGGGATTCATTCCCGAACCATGCTGGGTGTGAGATGCTTCAATCTTTGGGATTTATTCCCGAACTGAGTTGAGTTGATGGCGAGGTACATCGACCCCTGGTATTCATTCCCCAACCATGCTGGGTGTGAGTTGCTTCGATCTCTAGGATTTATTCCCGAACTGAGTTGAGTTGATGGTGAGATGCTTCGACCCCTGTGATTCATTCTCGAACCATGTTGGGTGTGGGATACATTGATCTCTGGGATTTATTCCCGAACTGAGTTGATTTGATGACGAGGTGCTTCAACTCCTATGATTTATTCCTGAACCATACTGGGTGTGAGATGCTTCGATCTCTGGGATTTATTCCCGAACTGATTGAGTTGAGTTGATGGCGATGTACTTCGACCCCTGGGATTCATTCCCAAACCATGCTGGGTGTGAGATGCTTTGATCTTTGGGATTCATTCCCGAACCGAATGGGTGATAGCATTTTGGTCATCCTGTGTGACTCTTCGATCCACTGGGGAGTTTTTTTTTTTTTTTTATGATGATGAGGTGATTCGACCTCTGGGATTCATTCCCAAACTATGTTGATTGTGAAGGCTTCGACCATTGGGATTCATGTCAAACTGATGGTAGTGAGGCACTTCGACCACTGATTCGTCCTCATTCTCAAGGCTTTTTGTTCATCCTCATTCCCAAGGTTATTCTCCATTCCCGGATTTCTTCATCCTCATCGCTTTTTCTTTTTATTCAAAGCTTGCGAACGCAAAACAAAAATTGTGTATATACGATGTGTATACATGTATGCATGGATGCATTCCCTACTCTGATGGGGTTTCTTTGGTCTTTGGTGCCCTTTGCCTATAAAAATCTTTGGGCGCCCCCTTGGCCTACTTACAGTTCCCTTATGCCAATTCTTCTCCGGTGATTGCTCAGTTCTCTTTGGTCTCATGGCTCAAGAGAACTGAGCAATCACCGGGTCAAGGTGGATTAGCTTTCTGCGGGGTGGTAGACTGGTCATCCTCAAACCTGGCTCAGCTTTCTGCTCTTCGCTACCTGCACCGGGTCAAAGTGGATTACGCCTTTTTGAAAACGGCCTTGTCCTTTTGGGATACTGAAAATCATGTCTTCCGATTCCCAGATTTCGAAACATGCCCCTCCCTGAGGAGTTTGCTACCATTCTCGGCTTGTATTTTTCTCTTACTACCTTTCTCGTATACTGAAAATCATGTCTTCCGATTCCCGAAGCTTTCATTTACTATCCTGAGGATGCGGAAAATGTACTGCCTTGTGCTTCATTTACTATCCATTCCCGAAGCTTTCATTTCCGATTCCCGAAGCTTTCATTTACTATCCATTGAGTTGGAGGAGTGTAGTCTTATTCTGTATCTTGGCCTAATACCTCTTAGTGGGTTGTGATAGTACTAGAGGTGACTATCTTTTGCCTAAGCTGTCCTTTCGGATTTTCAACTTAGCGGATTGCTCTATCTTTCCTGGGTCTCCTTTTTAGGTTTTCAACCCAGCGAGCTAAAATTTTTTTTTTTCAGATCTTTCATCATTCTCAAGGCTCTTTGCTCGTCTCATTCCCAAGGTTGTTCTCCATTCTTGGAGTTCTTCTCCTAGATCTCCAGACCTTGGTCCAACATCTAAGAAACAAAAGATGTGATTTGTAATTACTTGACTCTAATCTTTCCCGGTTAGCAGGGATTTATGCAATCTATGAACATCTTGAACATTTGTTTCAATAAAGACGTTTGCATTACTTCTTAGTACATATGTAGGAAACAAGGAACTACATTGCAAGGATACCTCTGTCGCTAACTGTTCCTCACAGATTTTACAGTTAACCATTTTTCTTGCTCACTTATGCTCTATATTTTGCTTGGGCTGTCCTTTGTGGATTTTCAACCCAACGAGCCTTTTTTTTCTTTATGCAAAGTATTGTTTCAGCCTGTCCATGTTGATGGGCTTGGTAAACTCATTCCCTTCCAAATCTGACAGTCTCACTGCCCTATTCCTTATCACCTTCTTGACTAGGTAGGGCCCTTCCCAATTGGGCCTGAACTTTCCCATTGGGTCCATTATCAGTGGCTTCGACTGCTTGAGCACTAAATCACCTTCTCTGATCTTAATGGGATGCACCTTCTTGTTGAATTCCCTGGCCAACCTTTTCTGGTATAGCTGCATGTGGTATAAGGCCTTTACTTTTCTCATCCAGTAATGCTACCTGTTCGAACCTCTGCGAGGCTCATTCCTGCTAAAGAAATCGTGCCTCTGCTACTACCCGCATTGACTGTATCTCTATTTCCACTGGTAACACTGCCTCTATCCCATAAACTAAAGCATATGGTGTGGCTCCCGTTGCCATTCTCACCAAAATTCTATACCCTCACAGGGCATACGGTAGTTTGTCAGCCCAATCTTTTTAACTTTCTGTCATCTTAGCGAGTATTTTCTTTATGGTTTTGTTGGCTGCCTCTACCGTCCCATTAGCCTGTGGCCTGTAAGGTGATGATTTATGATGCCCTATCCCGTACTTCTGCAACATCGCCTTTATTTCTCCGTGAAATTGGACTCCATTGTCCGTCACTATGTGATGTGGCTGTTGGGTTCTCCTAGAACATGCCAAGGATCTATTAAGCATAAAATTTATGTGAATTAACAAAGTAAGTTGCGGAAATATACTCACTTTGATCGGCTAAGGGATGTAGAGAATATAAAAATTTTGCTCCTTTGTGTAGTGCTTCAAGCTCCTCTTTTTATGAAAGGTGAACTCCAAGCTTTGATATTTGAATTCCAAACTCAAGGAGATAGTTTCCCTATCACCTTTGTTGACTCTTTTAATGTGCTAGCATCCAAGATTTTTGAATCAAAAATCATCAAACAAGAACCCTAAGTTCACGCCACTTTGAGAGTGAAAGAGGGGAGAGTTTCAGTCAAGGCCTTAGGGAGGAAGAGAGTAATGTGTGTTGTGTAATTGATTTCAAAATGAATAATTCCATATACCAAATCCAAGTTGGTATTAGTCATTCACAAATAATGCTTGTGTGTTTTACAAACAATCAACCACTAACAACTTCCATCAACCAAAAGGTGATGAGATTGACTAGTGATGTGACTTGATGTGGGCCCCACTTTAATTCAAAATCCGATTGGGCCCACAAAACACATATTGGGCTCGGTTTCGTTAATTCCGAATTAACGAATTTTTCATTGCGACGTTAATTAAAAATTAAAGTCTCTTACGAATTAATTCTAAATTGATTCGTTCGCCCGAATTAAAATCCAATTTTAATTCCGCTATGAAATCTAATTTCATTTAATATATAAAATATATTATTTTAATCGATTAATTCCAAATTAATCGTTCTCTCTCTTCTATTCGAATTTTATCCCAGATAAATTCTCGCCGTAATTAATTCTAGATTAATTTTCTCTCTCTCATAATTAATCCCATATTAATTCTGTTCGAGTCATACGTCATCGGTGAATCTTCGGGAAGCGACCCATGAGATCCCTGAATATGTTGGCAGTAAATCCGATCGTCGGACTATCCGAACATGTGCGTACCTTGTACCATGTTCTTACCGATTTACAAGACATGGTTGGCTTATAGCAAAGCGTCATGCCTACCCAATTCTCCAGAAATATTCTTTTAAGGAATATATAATCTTTGTCAGGCGTAGTATACATAGTATTGCGTATTACGATCCAGTATCGATATCACATGTTAGGCCTAGGGCTGGAATTTTGTCTGCCCCGTACGAAGAATATATCAGATCTCTGGTAACTAGTCTCTATAATCGGATAATCATGACCTAGTCATATTATCCCGATGATTGCAGTACATAAGAGTACCAGTTCCGTAGCCTACGCGATCATCATCTCTATATGAATGAAGTGATACTTCCATATTAACATCACACCCAATACAATACGATTCTCAGTATACCAAGAAGAGGCATACACAGAACGTGGTAAAACCCCGGACGACCAAAACCAAAGTATATTGATTGTCGCAAGTATTATTGATGCAAGTCTCAGGTTAATACCAAATACACCTACCCTGATTCGGATTCCCATAGACACATAGTCATACTACCAATGGGATTCCGTGGGGTCTATCCAGACCGAAGCTGTTTCCGTACCATCGGTAAACAGAACCTCCTATTACACTTGCATGAGTATCCAATACCCAAATATATGAGAACTATGACATTACGCTTCCATAACACTCACAAGTGTAATACAAGCCTATTCTGCATTATCGATGTCCAGTCTCGATAATACTATGACTAGGGATATTTAATGATTAAACCTTAATGGATTAATACTGTCTCATATCTTCTTAATCCAGAACTAATCATAAGGACTTTTGTCATTTATATATCCAGGTAATCCAATTACAAATGATAAAAGAGCAATTTCCTTTGTCACATAGTTAATTTGTACAACAACATCATGTTCTGTACAAATAGTGATGATATGTGTCATATATGTCCAACAGTGGCAATTCGTATCGACATACTATGTTACGGGCTTTGAACTTGGCCATCTGTTTTGCCGTAACATTACGGAATGACTCGACTTCCACCCACTTCGAAAAATAGTCTACCACCACTACTATGAAACAGTGTCTTTTTTATGTATGTGGCCTGATTTCTCCAATCATGTCAATACCCCACGCTGAGAAAGGCCATGGTTTTTACAGTCCGTGCAATTCCGTAGGCGGTAGATGGTTCAAGTTACCGTGTGCCTGGCAATCGTGACAGTGCTTCTCCAGCTTTGCGCAGTCAGCTTCCATGGTCGACCAGTAAAATTCCTGTCTCATTATCTTGCGAGACTGTTGGATAATATGACCCATAGCGTCACTATTTGTATAGATCATGGTGTTGTTGTACAAATTAACTATGTGACAAAGGAGATTGCACTCTTATCATTTGTGATTAGATCACCTTAGATATATAAATGATGAGAGGTCCCTATGATTTGTTCCTGGACGGAGAATGATATGAGACAGTATCAGTCCACGTAGGATAAATCATTAAATATCCCTAGTCGTAGTATTATTGAGACAGGACATCGATAATGCGGAATAGGGTAGTATTGCACTTGTGCACGTTGTGAGGGCACAACAGCATAGTTCTCATATATTTAAGTATTGGATACTTATGCAAGTGCGATAGGAGGTTGTGTTTCACCGATGGTACGGGAAACAGCTTCGCTCTGGATAGACCCTCGGAATCCCATTGGTATTATGACAATGTGTCTATGGGAGTCCGACATCAGGGTAGGTGTATTGGTCTTAACCTGAGACTTGCACCGCTAATACTTACGATAATCGGTAGACTTTGGTCTTGGTGGTACAGGGCTTTAACCGGTTCTGCGTACACCACTTCTGGGTTTATCAGAGAGTCGTAGTGTATTGGGTGTGATGTCAAGACGGAAGTATCACTTCAGTCATAGTGGAGATGATGTCACGCAGGATACGGTACTAGTGCTCTTGAGTGATGCGCATCCAATCATGATATTATAACCAGGTCATGAATATCTGATTATAGAGACTAGTTACCAGACATCCGACATGTGCTTCGGACGGGGCAGACACTTATCCAGCCCCAGCCCTAGCACGTGACTATCCGATACTGGGCCGATATACACAATACTACGGTATACTACGCTTGATACAGATCTATATATTCCTGTAAGAATATTTCTGGAGAATTGGGTAGGCATGGCACTTTGCTAGAAGCCAACCTTGTCTTGTGAATCGGTATAACGTAGTACGAGGTACTTACGTGTTCGGATAGTCCGATGACCGTATTTGCTGCCAACATATCCGGAGATCTCATGGGTCGCTTCCCAAAGATTCACTGATGATGTATGACTCGCACTATGATTAATCTGGGATTAATTAGTAGAGAGAGAAGATTAATTTCTAGAGAGAGAAAATTAATCTGGGATTAATTGCGGAGATATTTTATCTGGGATAAAATATTAATTAAAGAGAGAGAACGATTAATTTGGAATTAATCGATAAAATAATATATTCGATATATTATAAGAAATTAGATTTCGACTCGGAATTGAAATTGGATTTTAATTCGGGCGAACGAATTAATTTAGAATCAATTCGTTAGCGACGTGAATAGTGAATTCGCTAGGCGTAATCATTTAATTACGACGCGACGGAAAATTCGTTAATTTGGAATTAGCGAACCCGAGCCCGAGAGTGATTGCGAGCGCATTCACATTTCGAATTCGAGCGCGGCACGCAAGTCACATCAAGCGTCAAATCGCTAGTCGCATCAATTGTCAAATCACTTGTCACTTTGAGTGATGTGATGTGACTTGACATGTTGTCACTTTATTAAAGTGACTTGATGTGAATAGTAAAAGTGATAGGTGATGAAAAGCATTTTTGCTTTTTGCTTTTGACCTTTTGACTTTGCTTTTTGAAAGTAAAATGTGGTAAATGCTTTTATTAAAATTTTGGAAAATATAAAAAGCATTTACACTTTCTCTCTCTCTTGCATATTCACGTTTTTTAGGGTTTCCAAATGGAGCCAAAAATCATTTTCTCTCTCTCTTGGTCCATGACCGATTTCTTCAACATTTATTTTGCTTTGATCGATTAAAATGGAGAAGAACAAGTGCTAGCACACTCTAGGGTTTATACTATGGTGATAGGGAAACGAATTTATGAGCTTGGAATTCATTTTTGAACCTTGAAGCTTGGAGCTTCTAAGGAGACATCCATGGCCGAATCTTCAAGGAGGAAGATGACCCAAAACCGCGCAGTCCACTTGTCCAGAAAGCTCATTGCCGACCTTCACCAAGGAGGAAAATGGGTTTTGTTCTTCCAAGCATCAAACCAATCAATGTGAGTATGTATTCCGCCTTATTCCTTTGATGTATTCTTGCGTTTTTGTGCTTGATAATGTTGATCTGGGACCTAATTAGGAACTCAACAATGGTATCTCTTGAGCCTTGAACAAGCATGAAAAAGTTAGGGTTAAAATTGGGTAAAACGAATTTGGGCATGTTTTGATGAAATTGTTTGTTATAGTATGCTTAAATGAGTTGGAATTAATGATTGATTAGATCAATTTGAAGAAATTGTGTTTGGAACAAATTTCCCCCATTTTTTGTGTAGGCCAAAGTTGACAAAATTGGGTAAACTCAATTTGAGCATCAATTGATTAAATTGTTTAGTATAGTATGCTTGAATGAGGTTGAATTGATGTTGTGCATGATCAATTTCATGAAATTTGGTTGGATCCATTTTTCCCCAAATTTTGGGCATGACAAATTGGGTAAAATCAATTGAAGCATGATTTGATTAAATTGATTGATTAAGTATGCTTAAATGTTATTGAATTAATGATTGATTGGATCAATTTAATGAAATTATGTTTGGAACAAATTTCCCCAATTTTTGTGTTGGCATAAAGTGACAATTTGGGTAAACTTTATTTTGAGCATATTTTGTGAAATTGGATGAATGAGAATGCTTAAAGTATGTTTAATTTAAGATTGATTGGATCAATTTGTTGAAATTGTGTTTGGAACAAATTTCCCCAAATTGCTTATGATGGCCAAAATTAAAGAACCCTAAATTTCTTGGTAATTTTGTTTGTTTGATCATTGGATGACTTGAAACAAGTGGGTAATGTTGAATTGAAATTTGATTGGATTGAATTTTGATTTGGAACAATTTTCCCAAATTAAAGTAGGCTTGGCCGAATTCAATTGGATATGAAATTCATTGTGTTTTTTGTATTTTGATTCATTAGATGAGTTTAATTGATTTGGGAAATGATGATTGTGGATTCAATTGGATTGAAACCGAATCGGATTGAAAAAACCCCTAATTACCAAGAACAAAAGCATGTAATTGGGTTTGATTTTAATAAATTGTGTTGGACACTATTTAATGTTAAAGTGCATGATTAATTAGGCTAATTGATGTTTTAGAAATGTTAATTGGATAATTAATTGTGTATTACACTTAGGTTAATTAATTATGAAATTTGGAATTTTATAAGTTATTAATTGGGCTTATTTTGGAAATTGGGCCTTAAGGTTGTAATTGGGCTTTTGGGCTTGGTTGTACCAAGTTAGGTTTAGGCCAATTTGGTTGGATCCAATTGGGCCCAAAACCGCATCCATAAAGTCCAATTATGACTTAATGGACCTTAATTATTTAATTGGGCCTAATGGGCCAAAATTAATTTAAAGGCTTATGGGGTAACTCCCGGATTGGATTTTGGTTATCGGTTTGACCCGAGTTGACCAAAAGTCCACGCTTTAAGAAATTAATTAAAAGCCCATTGGACTTTAATTAAATAAACATTAGATGTTAATTGGGCTTTGAGATCCATTGCGATTAAATTTGGAATTTAAGTCGTAAAGGTTCATTAAATAAAGTGTAATATTCAATTGGAATTGAATAGTGAATTAGTATTAAATACATGTTAAATTGGATTTAATGTTGTAGTTTAATTTAATTCAAGAATTCGTACTTTCAGTACTTATTCGCAAAACGAGTTTGACTCGAGCAAAAATCAAATCGTTGTTTGAACATTGGATGATCACTAATTATCAGATTAATTAATTGGATTAGATTGATTGATAACATTCTTGTATGAATACATGGTTGTGATGCATGAATAATGTATATCAGATGGATATTAGTCGGGTGGGGCAATTTTAGAAATTGTTGTAATAAATTTGATTTATTAAATTGGACCTGCGTGTCCAGCCTTATCACCTATATACTCCTTGTATTCTCTTCTCACCTATTCCCCTCAATGTAAATGAGGTTTCTTTAGAAGTGTAGTGTAACGGGTAGAAGTAAATACATGTGCTAGCTTTGAGAGAGAGAAAATGAGAGATTTGATCTAGGATCAATGTAAAGTATCCATCCGCATATCATTATTATTTTTTTTCATACTCGCTTTATTATGTGTTTAGAATGCATGTTTAAGGGTGTATGATGATGAAACCTTAACAAAGATAATTAAATTGGTAGCCAATTTGCACGCGAAAAACCCTCATCAAATATCATGCGTTTTTCCTTCCATTGAGTGATTCTTACTCAAGATCCGAGATTGGCATGGGTTGTTGGCCAAAGTCAAGCCCTGTCCGTAGAAGATGTGTTTGAATCACGAGGCTTTGTTCCATATTGGTGTCATGTCCAAGTTGTGGTTTGTTGGCCAAAGTCAAGACCACTTCTTGTCCATCGACATTGATTACGAAGCTTCCATGGTCAATGGGTCCACACTTGACTGGGATCACTAGGTTTGTTGTGCCAAAGCCAATGCCTAGTTGATTCAGAGGAAAAATGTTAGGTAATACATTGGATGTATTGGCATATATAAGATATATGTTTAGGATTTGGATATCCGCCTACTGGATCTAGGAATTGGATGAGATCCAATTGATCTTCGAGATCTACCTAGTTAATTATCATACAATTTGTTGGCCAAAATCAAGATTGTGTGATATTTAACGGGATCCTAGCCCACTAGGAAACACGGTTTCCCGAGTACTCGACAGAGGGTTAGAGGCTCGCCGAAAAATAGTGGGAGGCAAGAATTGAATTTGCAATACTCGTTCAATTACTCGCCATACGCGCTCATTCAAATTATTTCGTCGTTAGATTAATGTTAGTTGGACTAATATTTAAATTGTTGTTTTAATAATCAGTTGGACTGTATATATTTGATTATATATAATTGGATTATATTAATCAATATATTTGAATTAATTAATTTCAGTTTACAGTTGATTTTATAGTTTGACTATAGTAATCAATGTAATTGAGGTTAATTAATTTAGATTATATTTGATTATATAGTTGGACTATTATAATCATTATAATAAATAGTACCACAAATCGTTGATTAAATAGTTGGATTATTAGAATCAAGATATATAAAAATGAAAGATTAGTGTTTAAGACATAATCCTGGGTGAAAATGTATTTAAACGACTTTAATTTTCAAATTGGGAATAAATTTCAGGATGGTCCTGGAAAAAATAATAAGTTATTTTTTGATTTAAAATAACGTATTATGCCTAAGCCCAGAGTTAAGCAAATAGTAGAGCATAATCTTTGGAAGATCATGTAATGAAACTTAAGTGCTTAATCCATTATGTTTGTCATAATTTTCACAGCTAGTATTAAAATTGGATTTTAGATACTTATGTTGGTGTTCAATCAAGTCCCAAGATCAACAAATCAAGCATAAAAAACGAGTATGAACACATCAAAGGAGGTGCGGAATATACTCACATTGAATTTGGTTTGATGCAAAGAAGAACAAAATGTTTTGGCCTCCTCCATGAAGCTCGGTCAGTAGCTATATTTGACAGGGGGCTGCTCGGTTTTGGTCGTTTTGAACTCCACCATTTTCGGCCATGCAAGACTCCATTGAAGCTCCAAGCTTCAAGCTTTCCATGCTCACAAATTCGTTTCCCTATCACCTAATATAACCCATGTATGTGTGCTAGCACTTGTCTTCTTCATTTTCTTCTCAAATGCTCGGAAACCAGAACAAAGACAAGAAGAAATCGGCTTGAAGCCGTGTGAGATGAAGAAGAAGAAAAGAGAGGGAGATGAGAGATCGTTTTTTAATGAGAGAGAGAGAGGACCGAATAATATAAAGGAGGGAAAAGAAAAAAGTAATATATATTATTCATTTATTTTCCAAAAATAAATAAAAACAATATACCAACCTTTTCATATTCATCACTTTTACTTTTACTTTAAGTCACATCACATCACTTAATAAAGTGACAAGTTGTCAAGTCACATCACTCAAAGTGAGAATTGATTTGACAATTGACGCGACTAGTGATTTAACGCTTGATGTGACTTGCGTGCCGCGCTCGAATTCAAAATGTGAATGCGCTCGCAATCACTCTCGGGCTCGGGTTCGCTAATTCCAAATTAACGAATTTTCCGTCGCGTCGTAATTAAATGATTACGCCTAGCGAATTCACTATTCACGTCGCTAACGAATTAATTCTAAATTAATTCGTTCGCCCGAATTAAAATCTAATTTTAATTTCGCGTCGAAATCCAATTTCTAATAATATATCAAATATATTATTTTATCCGATTAATTCTAAATTAATCGTTCTCTCTCTTTAATTAATATTTTATCCAAGATAAAATATCTCCTCAATTAATCCCAGATTAATTTTTCTCTCTTCTAATAATCCCAGATTAATTAAGTGCGAGTTATACATCATCGGTGAATCTTCAGGAAGCGACCCATGAGATCTCCGGATATGTTGGCAGTAAATACGGTCGTCGGATAATCCGAACACGTAAGTACCCCGTACTACGTTTATACCGATTTACAAGACAAGGTTGGCTTCTAGCAAAGCGCCATGCCTACCCAATTCTCAGAAATATTCTTACAGGAATATATAGATCTGTATCAAGCGTAGTATACCGTAGTATTGTGTATATCGGCCCAGTATCGGATAGTCACGTGCTAGGGCTGGGGCTGGATAAGTGTCTGCCCCGTCCGAAGCACATGTCGGATGTCTGGTAACTAGTCTCTATAATCGGATATGCATGACCTGGTCATAACATCCCGATGGTTGCGCAACACTTAAGAGCACTAGTACCGTATCCTGCGTGACATCATCTCCACTATGACTGAAGTGATACTTCCGTCTTGACATCACACCCAATACACTACGACTCTCTGATAAACCCAGAAGTGGTGTACCAGAAACCGTTAAAGCCCTGTACCACCAAGACCAAAGTCTATCGATTATCGTAAGTATTAGCGATGTAAGTCTCAGGTTAAGACTATACACACCTACCTTGATTTCGGCCTCCCATAGACACATAGTCATAATACCAATGGGATTCCGAGGGGTCTATCCAGAGCGAAGTTGTTTCCTGTACCATCGGTGAAGGTGAAACACGACCTCCTATCGCACTTGCATAAGTATCCAATACTTATATATGAGAACTATGTCGTTGTGCCCTCACAACGCACACAAGTGCAATACTAGCATATTCCGCATTATCGATGTCCAGTCTCGATAATACTCCGGCTAGGGATATTTAATGATTAATCCTTCGGGGATTGATACTTGTCTCATATCATCTCAATCCAGGAACTAATCATATGGAACCTCTCTTGTTTTTTATACATTATAGTGATTTAATCACAAATGATGAGAGTGGCATTTCCTTGTCACATAGTTAATTTGTACAACAACACCGTGATCTGTACAAATAGTGACGCTATGGGTCATATTATCCAACAATCTCCCACTTGGCACCTAGCCAGTCACTCGAGTGTCTAACACCCCGAACTATGTACAATTCGCTCAAATTGCTGAGGAAAAGGTTTTCGTCAGGGGATTTGCTTAATTATCGTCTGACGCGATTTACATGATCATCACATCGCCAAGATGTATGATCCGAACGAATCAGATGATATAGAAGTATATATCTGAGATCGTCGATGAGACCTTTAATTCTTTAGCCTGTGCTGACGCCTAGCTCAGCTGCTAACAGAACTATATCTAATCTAATTAGATTTATTATCGATCCAAATGGCTTCTATTGCTGCCTCAGCTGCAGCAATAATCCGCATTTGTTGTTTAATTCGGCAACAGTTATCTTGCTCGGAAGATTTCCAGCTCACTGTCCCAGTGTTCAAACTTTATAGTACCGCGAGTATTTAACGGTTTGGAAACTTGCAGCAGTGATCCCAGTCACTTCAAGTTCTCCATCTCCATAGTTTAAGACAACATCTTTAGTTCTCTCAGATACTAACAGATGTTCTTTAATCTTCAATCCAGTGACTATCACTTGGATTGACCCGATTGTGACTCCATATGCTCAAAGCGTATGAGACACCAATACAAGTACATTTTAAATGTACAATTCTCAGAGAGTGTTACCAACTCCAAATCTAGCCAGTAGTAGATCTTTATTCCTGAATAAAGGTTGTTACTCCCCAGAATTCTACGGAATGAAAGCCAAGCTTTCACCTATTGTTTATGGGAATTTCATTGTCAAGAAGTGACATATTCATCATTTTTACATGACATTCATGTCAGTGCACTCCCACTAACCTCCTTATATACACAAGAATATTTCGTTTTGAGTCAAAATCATAAACCATTATGATTATTTCAAAACGTCAGTTCCAAGAACCTTATGCTTGCTTCAATCCAAACATGGATCGAATAACCCGCAAACCTTGTTTGTCGGTTATACAAAATCGTCAGGATGTTGAAAGCATCCTCCAAAATGTTTCCTTTTCAGGAAAGCGATTTTGATCCGCAACTGACACATTTCAAAAATGAAATATGTAGTTATCAACAAGCATCTTCAAAATGGATTTACCATGGCAACAGGTAAAAGGTTGAACCGTTATTAACACAATGTTGATAACGATACCTTTCCGTCAAAAGCCCGGCTTTGTACGTTGGTATGTTGCCTTCCATGTATGTCTTCCTTGAAGACTTATAAAGTACCAATAGGCACAATGCCTTATGGTACATCAACTAGTATCCAAACTTGTTGATATACATGGAATCCATTTTGGACTCATGACACTTTGTCATAATAGGGAGTCGATACCTTGTATCACTACCTTATACGTAATCAGTTGGTATACCTTAAAAGATTACATCTTTATGAGGTGAGATCAGAAACCCATAGCCCAGGTTGTTTTCTGACTCTCTCTGATCTACGCGGTTCTTGTGTACTCGAAGATTAATGGTATAGATTCATCATTGATGAACTATTTGTGTTCCATTAAGGACTTCGTGCCTTGAAAGTATTACTACTCTGATTTTCATCCAGTATTACTATCCTCCCACTAACCACTGCATATCGGTATTTCACTCAGGAAAAACCGCATGGTGAGCAACAATCACATTGTTCTCATGTGAGATTTATAAGTACTATACTTATGGTTTCCTTTAGGATAACCAATATTGGCATTTATCCAATTTGGGTTTTAGTTTGGTATTATCCAAACATATGCCCAGCATCCCAAATAGTCAGGAATGAGAAACCTGGTTTCTTTCCCGTACATATCTAATATGTAATCTGTCAAACAGATTTATATGGAACCTTATTCTAAATAAGTTTTACACTGTTAGTACATATCCTATTGAAGGAAACAGTAGCTTAGAGCGACTCATGATTAGTCTTATCATGTCTAACATGATTCGGTTAATACGTTCGGAAACACCGTCACTTTGACGTGTTCCGGGAGGAGTCCTCATTTGAAAGAATACCGTACTCTTTCATGTATGTACGAAACTTACTGCTTAAGTATTTTCCATTACGGTCTTACCGTGGCGGAATAATACTATAGCCGATCTGTTTATTTACTTCGTGTCGAAACTTTAAAGTTTCTGATTTGTGTTCTTCAAAAGAAACACATAACCATAACGTGATGCCACATCCGTTAAGGTCACAAAATATTCATGTTCACATCTAGCCTAGCTAGATATGGGCCCACTAACTTCACCATTAATAGGGCTAACAGATCGGTGGCACTTACACTATTACCAAGCAAATAGTATTTTAGGTACTTTACCTAATAAACTAGATTCGTAGACTTTATTTGAATAGTCAAATCAGTCCTAGTACCCATTCTTCAAAAGTGTGGATATACGAGTCTCGTTAAATTGTGTCCTAGACAACATGCCACAAATAAGTCTCTATTGATCAAATCAATTTGAGCTATTTATTGTCATTTTATATGTTTGAGATTTTATTTATATTCAAAATATAAATTCTGTTATTCACATCTAATGTGTTTATCTCAGTATCATCTCTTATATAATAAAACACTTAGTGTTCTATATATAAAGGTTTTATCCGCAACGGATTAAACACTGATATAGAGATAATGTCTCTAGTCAAACTAGTTACATTATAACAGTTCCTAATTTAAGTATATACGCAAAGGGTAGTTCCTAAACTTAGGTATCTACGGTCGAAACAGCGACTTTCGTCCCTTTCCGATTCGCAGAGCAATCTCAGCTTGAAGTCAGTATCCTGCTCAAAGCAGATTCTGAACATCAATACATATATTTTATGTTCCACACTAAGTATTTAAAATCTAATTTCAATACTAGCTGTGAACATAAATAAGACAAATATTTTTAAAGTTAGAGCCTCGCCCTTTCTTTAATTCCTTCGTGTCTGCCATATCCAAATGGTAGTCACTTTGGGATATGTCAATTATCTTTCAATATTTCAGAAACCTTAGGCCAAGCCTTGGGTTCTTAGAATATCGAAACGATGTGCACCTCGTGCTACATGCCCAATTGCAAACTTTGACTTTATCTCCTCCAGAATAGTCAATTAATTCTCCAAGAATTATAAATTGTAATTTTAATACTTCTTAAATCTAATATTAGATTTATGACAAGTATATTAAATTAAGCATTAAAGTCATCATCACATAAATCTTCCAAAGATTTTATGCTCTACTTATTTGCGCTTAATTTTGGGCTTAAAGTATAATAAGTTATTATCAAATAAAGTAACCTATTATTTATTCCCAATTTGAAAATTAAATTATTTAAAATATTTTAATCCCAGATTATTATTTTAAATGTCCAACTTTTCAATTTTATCTTGATTACAATAGATCAACTATTTAATCAACGATTAGTGGTACTATATAATTTAAATGATTAATAGTCCAACTATATAATCAAATATAATCCAAATTAATTAACCTCAATTACATTGATTACTATAATCCAATTATAAAATCAACTGTAAACTGAAATTAATTAATTCAAATATATTGATTAATATAATCCAATTATATATAATCAAGTATAATACAGTCCAACTGTTTATTAAAACAACAATTTAAATATTAGTCTAACTAACATTTAATCTAATGACGAAATAATTTAAACGAGCGCGTATGGCGAGTAATTGAACGAGTATTGCAAATTCAATTCTTACCTCCCACTATTTTTCGTCGAGCCTCTAACCCTCTGTCGAGTACTCGGGAAACCGTGTTTCCTAGTGGGCTAGGATCCCGTTTAATATCACACAATCTTGACTTTGGCCAACAAATTGTATGATAATTAACTAGGTAGATCTCTAAGATCAATTGGATCTCATCCAACTCCTAGATCCAGTAGGTGGACATCCAAGTCCCAAACATATATCTTATATATGCCTATACATCGAATGTATACCCTAACCTTTTTCCTCTGAATCAAAGGCCTTGGCTTTGGCAAACAAAACCTAGTGATCCCAGTCAAGCGCGACCCATTGACCATGGAAAGCTTCGTAATCAATGTCGATGGACAAGAAGTGGTCTTGACTTTGGCCAACAAACCACAACTTGGACAAGACACCGATATGGAACAAAGCCTTCGTGATTCAAACACATCTTCGATGGACAAAGGGCTTGACTTTGGCCAACAACCCAATGCCAATCTCGGATCTTGAGTGAGAATCACTCAATGGAAGGAAAAACACTTGATATTGAACGAGGGTTTTTCGCGTGCAAATTGGCTACCAATTTATTATCTTTGTTAAGGTCTCATCATCATACACCCTTAAACATGCATTCTAAACATATAATAAAGCGCATATGTAAAATAATAATGATATGCGGATGGATATTTTACATTGATCCTAGATCAAATCTCTCACTTTCTCTCTCCCGCTAGCACATGTATTTACTTCTACCCTTTACACTACACTTCTAAAGAAACCTCATTTACATTGAGGGGAATAGGTGAGAAGAGAATACAAAGAGTATAGTGGTGATAAGGCTGGACACGCAGGTCCAATTAATAAATCAAATTTATTACAATTTCCAAAATCGCCCCACCCGACTAATATCCATCCGATATACATTATTCAAACATCACAACATGTATTCATACAAGCATGTATCAATCAATCAATCAAATTAATTAATCTTGATTATTAGTGATCATCCAATGTTCAAACAAAGATTTGATTTTGTTCGAGTCAAACTCGTATTGCGAACACGTACTCAAAGTACGATTTCTCAAATAAATTAAATTACATGATTAAATCCAATTTAATACGTATTTAATTCTAATTCATTATTTAATTCCAAATTAAATATTACACCTTTATTAACGAACCTATACGACTTAAATTCCAAATTTAATCGCAACGGGTCTCAAAGCCCGATTAACATCTAATGTTTTATTTAATTAAAGTCCAATGGGCTTTTAATTAATTTCTATTAGGCGTGGACTTTTGGTCAACTCGGGTCAAACCGAACAACCAAAATCCAATCCGGGAGTTACCCCATAAGCCTTTAAATTAATTTTGGCCCATTAGGCCCAATTAAATAATTAAGGTCCATTAAGTCATAATTGGACCTTTGGATTCGGTTTTGGGCCTAATTGGATCCAACCAATTTTGCCTAAACCCAACTTTGTTACAACAAAGCCCAAAAGCCCAATTACAACCTAACAAGCCCAATTTCCAAAATCAAGCCCTAATTAGTTAACTTATAAAATTCCAAATTTCACAATTAATTAACCTAAGTGTAATACACAATCAATTACCCAATTAACATTTCTAAAACATCAATTAGCCTAATTAATCATGCACTTTAACATAAATAGTGTCCAACACAATTTATTAAAATCAAACCCAATTTACATGCTTTCAAGTATCGGCAATTAGGGGTTTTTCAAGTATCCCCTCTTTAATTGTTCTAGGGGATGTTAAATCTAGCACGTCTTGTATCTTCTGGGGGTTGGCTTCTATGCCTCGGGAACTCACCATGTAGCCTAGAAATTTTCCTGAGGCCACTCCGAATGCACACTTCTCTGGATTGAGTCTTAAATTGTGTTTTCTTAGCAATTCGAAGGTTTTCTTTAGGTCAGTTACATGATCTCTTGGTTCTCTGGACATTGTTATCACGTCGTCCACATATACCAACATTGAAGTGCCGATGAGTGGTTTGAAAATTTTGTTTACTAACATTTGTAAAGTTGCCCCTGCGTTCTTCAGTCCGAAAGGCATTACTTTGTAGCAGTACAGTCCTTGATCGGTGATAAAAGTGGTTTTCTCCTCGTCTGCAGGATGCATCCTGACCTGATTGTACCCTGAGAAGGCATCCATGAAGCTTAGTAATCCTTGGCAGGCAGTTGCGTCTACCAGTTGATCTATATTTGGTAAAGGAAAGCTATCTTTTGGACACGCCTTATTGAGGTCGGTGAAATCTACACACATCCTCCATTTTCCATTGGATTTCTTTACCAATACTACGTTTGACACCCACTCGGGGTACTTTACTTCTCTGATGAAGCCGGCTTTTAACAGTTTTTCCACCTCGGATGCCACCGCTCTGCACCGTTCTTGATTGAAGATCATTCTCTTCTGTTTGACCAGTTTGAGTGACGGGTTTGCTGCTAAGTGGTGACTGATGAATTTTGGGTCAATCCCGGGCATGTCAATGTGTCCCCACGCGAAGATGTCGGGGTATTCCCGTAGACATTCTAGCAGGCCCGTTTTTAGGGTTTTGTCCAAGTTTCCCCATATCTTTATGCTTTTTTTCGGTCCGAACAGTTTTATTTCTTCTAACTCTTCAGCTGTTCCTAGCCGGGCAACTTTATCTGGGCGGGGACCTGGTTCTTTCCTCTCGTTCTCGCCCCTCTGCCTCTTCTTGGTACCTTCTTCAATGCAGAGGGTCTCTCGTGAGAGAGTGGCAAAGCAGCTACGAGCTATCTTCTGACTCCCGCATTGATTCTGATCCCTCCTGGGTGGGGAACTTTAGTTTTAAGTGATAGCATGACATCGCAGCCTTTGTTTTCATCATAAAAGTTCGGCCGATAATGACTTGGTAACTACTCAGGCAGTCCACCACAGTGAAGTTTACCATAACTGTCCGGGTCCAGGGGTGAGTTCTGATGGTTTTTGCCAGTTGTATTCTCCCCAGCGGGATGACCGTTGATCCTCCAAAACCGTACAGGGGGGTGCCGTCATTAGTTAGGGTTACGTAATCCACTCCCAGGCTTTCTAAAGCTTCTTTGGAGATTATGTCTACCGCGCTTCCGGGATCTACCAGGATTCTATCTACCTCTGTGCCGCTGATTGTAGCTTTGATTATTGGGGAAACTCACCCCTCGAGCATCCTCATCGGTGAACATTATGGGTACCGACCGACTTCCTCGTGGTACTGTGGACTTTTCTGTTTCCAGCACTTCCGTCCCCTATATTCGGCTATAGCTTTTTCTTGACCGATTGGAGTCTCCGGCCAGTGTTTTCCCTTCTGCGATGATGTTCACCTGCCGGCTTCGTGCCCTCTGTCTGGCGGCCATGGCCTCATGGTTGATATAACTATTTAGATACCCATTTCGGGCTAGGTCCTCCATCTGTTCCCGCAGATCCTTGCATTCGTCCGTTGTGTGCCCCCTCAGATTATGATGTACACAGTAAGACTTCTGGTTCCTTTTATCCGGGGGGAATCTCCTGAGGTCGGGTTCTATCAAGAGGCCTTTTTCCTGTATCTCCATGATGATTTGCCCTGGTGGCTTGCTCAGGGGAATATATGCTTCTTCTCGTACTACATGATTCACCTGGGTCGCGACCCCTCTTTCCTGATCCCTTCGAGGCATTGGTTTGAATTCTTTGGGTATTGGATTGAATTTTTTGAATTCCCTGTTCGGTCGTCGGGGGGCCTATGTTCTTGTTGTTCTTTCTCGAATGGCCGTCCCCCTTCGGGAGATCTTTTCTTCGCTTTTTAACAAGAAAAATTTCTGCGCTACCTCCAAGCGGTGGCATAATCTGGTGTGTCTTGGATTCTTAGGTGAGTCCACAGTTTTCCGATCCTTAGGGCTCCGTTTAAACTTTCCAGGGCTTCTTGGGACTCGTACCCTCCGACCTCGAGCACCATATTGTGGTACCTCTCGATGAAAATTTTTAGGGGCTCGTCATCTCCTTGCTTCATAAGCCTCAATTCTCCAATCGTCTTCTTGGGGACGCAGACCCCTTTAAAGTGTCGAACGAACGACCTTTTAAGCTGTGTGAAGCTTCCGATGCTCCCCGAGGCCAGACTTCTGTACCATAGGATGGCGGGTCCTCCCAAAGTTAGGGGGAACACTTTGCAGATGGCATCTCCTACCACTCCCTGGACTTCCATCAACAGGACAAAGCTTTCGATGTGGGATTTCGGGTCAGAGTGGCCTTTGTAAGGTGCCATGGTCGGCATGTTGAATCGCCTTGGGAATTTTGCCGACTTTATTTCTTCTGTGAGGGGAGATTCCTCCTCACCGTCCCGGGCATCACTTGCATCGGTCTTGAGACCTACCCCCCACTTGGTCATCTCTTTTTTTAACCAAGACTTTATCTCACTGGTTGTGCTGCCAGTGTCTCTTCTGCCCCTCTGTGCGTCTATGCCCCGTGTGCGGCGTTCCTCATGCCTTGGAATTTCCCGCACATCTTCGCTATACTCCTGTCTTCTCTTCTGGAGTCGCGGGACTATCATAGGAGGGATCTGGTGATGGTCTTCCTTCTTCTTCTTCCCATGTGTCCTCTGTTTGTGAATCTTTTTCTACAACTACGGATTTTATCCCGTAGGGGCCCCTCCTCCTGGGTCCATCTTCTTCACTTGTATCTATCACCATTTTCCCTTCTGCTTTTTCACTTCTTCTTCGACCGGTTCCGACGTCTGGTCTCTCGTTGTTCGTTCCTTCCATTCTCTCCAGCCGATCCATCATGGATTTCATGCTCTCTTCCACCTTTTTCATCCAGTCTGTCGCTGGACTCCCCGAAGATTGATGATTTCCGCCTTCTGCCATTGTTTTTCTCGCGAACTACTTTTTGTTTCGACTTCCCCACAGACGGCGCCAACTGTTGACGGTGGATTTTGGTCTCAGGGCAATATGGGAATATCACTCCCGAGGTAATCCTCCCTCAATAGTGAATTTGTTTGGTTATGGGGGAAACCAAAAGCAAACTTAGCAGAGGTAGATAACGCGCCAATCAAACAAAGAGATTTAACGTGGTTCGGCGGGTTTTTACCCGACCTACATCCACGGACACAAACATGACTATACTTTTTATTGCTGAAACTTGTATCTCTTGTGCTTTTTACAAGCTTTGATTCTGCCCCCATTCTCATATTCTACCATTCTATTTATAATAGTGAAGAAATCAGATTCCTTCTAGTATGTGGATTCCTAATTGAAGCAACCTCCTTTTTCCACAAGGATTCCTAATCAAAACTACCTTTATTCCCTTTATCCTTCTAGAACATTGGTTTCATCAGTATTCTTTATGAAGGTACGACTGTCTCCTTACCCTATAGGGACATGACATCTTATCTTCTGGTGCACGCTTTGCCATATGCTCGGTCTTCATGTGGTCGGTCATGATGGTTCTTTGAACTGAGAATGATGCTGTCGATCTGATAATGCTCGGTCATTGAACCAAAGTGATCGGTTGCCGACCATAAAGTGCCCGGTCTCTTCCTGTTGTGGTCGGTCTGTAACAATAAGGTGCTCGGCCTCTTGTTGCAAAGTGCTCGGGCCCTTGCTGCTGGCTTTTTATGGGTCGGGTCAGCATCAATGATCCTGAACAAGAATGGGTTTTACCTTTTTGCCCCTGTTGTGCTGCTTTAAATACCATAGTGCCTGAAAACACCATCAACAGAGATATCTATATTAGATGTAAATAACAATATTTATATTTAGAATATAAATGAATCTCAAATATATAACATGACAAACAAATAGCTCAAATTGAGTGAATCAAATGAGACTTATTTGTGGCATTGTTGTCTGGGACACATAAACAAGACTCGTATATCCACACTTTCGAAGATTGGATACTAGGAGGAATTTGATTTTAATTCAAATGATGTCTACGAATCTAGTTTATTAGGCAAAATGCCTAAAACACATTTTACTTGGTAAAGGTGCAAGTGCCACCGATCTGTTAGCCTTCGTTCATAATGACGTAAGTGGGCCCATATCTAGATAGGTAGATGTGGATATGAATACTTCGTAACCTTTACAGATGTGGCATCGCGTTACGGTTATGTGTATCTTATGAAACACAAGTCAGAAACTTTTGAGTAATTCAAAGAGATTCGACACGAAGTAAGAAAACATACTGGTAAAAGTATTAGAATATTACGGTCAGACCATAATGGACAATACTTAAACATATGAGTCACTCTGAGCTACCAATTTCCTTCTAGGGATACGCATTGAATAGTGCAATACTTATTTTGAATAAGGTTCCATGAAAATCTGTTAGACAGACTTCATATTAGATATGAACAGAAAAGAAACCGAGTTTCTCATTCCTGACGATTTGGGAATGCTGGGCATACGCTAAATGTTTGGATGATACCAAACTAGAACCCAAATCGGATAAGTGCCTAATTTGTAGGTTGTCCTAGGTAAACCAAAGTATAGTACTTATATAACTCACAGGAGAACAATGTAATTGTTGTTCTCCTTGTGGTTTTCCTAAGAGGAATTCCTGTATGCAGTGGTAAGTTGGAAGAAAGTAAAACTCGATGAAAATCAGAGTAATACTGTCCAAGCACCGACTCCTTTACGGAACACAAACAGTTCATCAAGGATGAAACTGTACCATAATCTTCGAATACACAAGAATCGCGTAGGTCAGAGAGAGTCAGAAAACAACCTGGGAGGTATGGGATTCTGATCTCACCTCATGTAGATATCAATATTATTGAGGAAGACGAACCGGCTACATATGAGGAAGTGATACAAGGTATCGACTCCTTTTATGGCAAAGTGCCATGAAGTCCGAAATGAATTCCATGTATACCAACTAAGTCCGAAATGGATTCCATGTCTTTAGCGGCTTTAATTTTCAGATTGGGAGTAGAGCCTCTCGAGCATGAGCCCGGAGTTGAGCGAATAGTAGAGCATGAGCTTAGGAAGACTCATTGTGACGATAACTTTAGTGCTCAATTCGTTATGCATAGCTAGAGCTTCTTAAAAGGACATATCCCAAGTTGTTTGCCTAAATTATGGCAAACGGGGTCATTAGAAGTGTGACTGCCGTATGGACAAGGCAGACATGAAGGAAGTGAAGGCGGGACAAGGTTTCGGCTTCAAGAATGTTTGTTATAAATATGTTCACTACTGGTTTTAAAATTGGATTTTTGATACTATATATGATACATAAACATATGTACTGATGTGCGGGATCTGCTAATTAGCAGGATACTGGCTTCAGATTAGATCGACCTACAAGTCGAAAACAGGACGAGAGTCCCTGTTTTGGCCGTAGAAACCTAAGTTTTGGAACTGCCCTTGGGGCATGTACTTAAATTAGGAAACTGTTATAATGTACCTAGTTTAACTAGAAACATTATCTCTATATCTAGTTTAACCCGTTGCGGGTATACCTTTATATTCTAGAACACTAAGTGTTTTGTTTATAAAGATGATAATGAGATAAAAACATTAGATGTGAATAACATCATTTATATTTAGAATATAAATTAATCTCATACATATAACATGGCAAACAAGTAGCTCAAACTGAATTAATCAGATGAGACTTATTTGTGGCATTGTCATCTAGGACGCATTAACAAGACTAGTATATCCACACTTTCAAATAGTGGATACTAGGACGGATTTGATCCTAATTCAAATGATGTCTACGAATCTAGTTTATTAGGCAAAGTGCCTAAAACACCTTTTACTAGGTAAAAGTGCAAGTGCCATCGATCTGTTAGCCTCGTTCATAGTGATGTAAGTGGGCCCATGTCTAGCTAGGCTAGAGGTGGATATGAATGCTTCGTAACCTTTACGGATGTGGCATCGCGTTACGGTTATGTGTATCTTATGAAACATAAGTCAGAAACTTTTGAGTAATTCAAAGTGTTTCGACACGAAGTAAGAAAACAAACCGGCTAAGTATTAAAACATTACGGTTGGACCATAGTGTAAAATACTTAAACACATGAGTCGCTCTGAGCTACGAATTTCCTTTTGAGGATACACATTAAACAGTGCAGTACTTATTTTGAATAAGGTTCCATGAAAATATGTTAGACAGACTTCATATTATATATGAACAAGAAATAAACTGGGTTTCTCAATCCTGAAGATTTGGGAATGCTGGGCATACGCTAAATGTTTGGATGGTACCAAACTAGAATCCAAATCGGATAAGTGCCTATTTGTAGGTTGTCCTAGGGAAACCAAAGTATAGTACTTATACAACTCACAAGAGAACAATGTAATTGTTGCTCTTCATGTGGTTTTCCTAAGAGGAATTCCTATATGCAGTGGTAAGTGGGAAGAAAGTAAAACTCGATGAAAATCGGAGTGATACTGTTCCAGGCACCGACTCCTTTAAGGAACACAAACAGTTCATCAGGGATGAAACTGTACCACAATCTTCGAATACATAGGAACAGCGTAAGTCGGAGAGAGTCAGAAAACAACTTGGGAGGTATGGGTTTCTGATCTCACCTTATGTAGATATCAATCTAATTGAGGAAGACGAACTGACTACGTATTAGGATGTGATACAAGGTATAGACTCCTTTTATGGTAAGATGCCATGAAGTCCGAAATGGATTCCATGTATGCCAAATCCACTTTCCTTAACGGAAACCTTTTGGAAAATGTAAAGAACATCCTGACGGTTTTTTAGGGCCAAAATATGCAAACAAGGTTTGCAAGTTAATATCGATCCATTTATGGATTGAAGCGAACATTACGTTCTTGGAACCAGTGTTTTGATGTAATCATAATGGTATATGATTTAATTCAAAATGAAGATGATTCTTGTGTATATAAGAAGGTTAGTGGGAGCGCACTGATAATGATTGTCCTATACATTGATGATTTATTGCTTCTTAGCAATAACATTCCCATAAAATAATCGGTGAAAGCTTTGGTTTCATTAAAATTCTCCATGGAATACTTGGGAGAAACATGCTTTATTCTAAGAATAAAGATCTACTAGGATAGATCTAGAAAGCTGTTGACACTCTCTCAGTGTTCGTACGTTTTGATATGTACGTGACCTGATGTCTCATATGCTTTGAGCATATGTAGACGCAATCAGGCCAATCCAAGTGATGGTCACTGGATTGAAGGTAAGGAACATCCTTGAGTATCTTGGATGAACCAATGATGTTTTTTGAGAATATGGGAAAGAGGAACTTGAGGTGACTGGGTTTACCACTGCAAGATTCCAAATCGATAAAAACGACTGTAAGCCACAATAAAGGTACATATATAGTTTGAATAACACAACAGTGAGATGGAAATCTTCCAAGCAAGATACTGTTGCCAAATAAACAACAAGGGCGGAACATTGTTGCAGCTGAGGCAGAAAAAGAAGCATTTTGGATCTATAAAATTCTTAATTAGATTAGGAGTAGTTCTGTTAGCAGCTGGGCTAGGCTACAGCACAGGCTAAAGAACGACAGTTGTGGGAACACAGAAACTGGACGACGCAATGCTGTTCCAAGCTCGGGGGCCTAGTTGGGAGTACAGAGTAGCCAACGGAGGACTAAACCGGAGAATAAGGGAGTCGCCACCCGGTGTGAATCGGGACAAAGATTTAAGGCCGCACTCACCCCTCGCAAGGGAAGACCTCAAACCATTGGGTTCGAAATGGTCCCTTACTTATGCAACTTGTAATGTAGAGATTTATGCAATAACCCAACCAAGCCTATGACATACATTTCCAAGTGCACCACAATCCTAGATTCACATGCTTAAAAGTATAGTTTACATCTAACATACATGAAACCAAATCTTATTGCCAAATTCACATGCTCAAAGGTAGGCCTTTACAATAACAAACACATAACGTCGTAAGAATTCAATCATTCATGTAGATATAAACACAAACAGTCATGGTAACATTTGCATGTAATGTAAAGGAAATCAAAATGACGACAAATAATATTGTAGGCGCATAACAGAAATAGACAACTAGAGAGGTAATACAAATGCATAGCGTAAAAAAAAGGGTAATCGTATGCTAAGATGGACATGTCGTAATGTGATGCGAGAGAATCTGTTTACCATATGCGTTCGTGCAGCGTTCGTATACGCGTTCGAACGGTAAACAGAAGGTTCTCATTCGAGTAGCGTTCGTAAACGCGTTCGAACGGGAATGAAACAGAATGCACACGTTCGTATGGCGTTTGTGAACGCATTCGAATGGAAATGAAACAGAATACTCACGTTCGTGTGGCGTTTGTGAACACGTTCGAACAGAAATGAAATAGAATGCTCACGTTCGTATGGAGTTTGTGAACGCGTTCGAACGGAAATGAGACCTGATACATGATAAGGCAAAATGCATGCGCGTTCGAGTTGCATTCGTAAATGCGTTCGAACGGGAATAGACCTGATGCATGAAATGGAACGCAATACATAAACAACAAAATAAAGGGGCGCGGCGAAGTACTGCCGTAAAGGTGGCCTTTTGGGGCTCTTGATCTCTCAAAGAGAGGACCTTTAGACCAACATACTAAGCCCATGCACGTCAAATCACATCATGCATACAAACATAAAGACAATCATATCAAACTAAGTATGCCTGATTGAACACATCTTATATCCAACCGAACATACGTCAACCGGCGCGGCAAAGCATCGTGGTAAAGGGCTTTAACCCCTCCCCATAGAGGATCTTTCGTTCCACTCACTAAGCCCATGCGCTCGATCGCATCATGCATACAAACATAAAGACAATCATATCAAACTAAGTATGCCCAATTGAACAGATCTTACATCCAACCAAACACACGTCAACCGGCGCGACAAAGCATCGTTGTAAAGGGATTTAAACCCCTCCCCTTAGGGGATCTTTCATTCCACTTACTAAGCCCATGCGCTTGATTGAGTCATGCACAAATAAGCAACATGCAGAATTTAAGTGACGAAAAATAAATAAACCAAAGCAACACAAAAGAAAAGAGGGTGCCGTTTACTCAAGTGGTACGTGGAGTTGTATCCCAAGTACAGACCGCACTACCTTCCATTCAGATTCGGCTACGGAAATTACGTCTGGGTTTCCATCCTATATACCACAAGAGACGACACACTTCCATTCATCCAATACCCACAACACACATCATACACAAACAAGATTCGACAAATAAGTAAAATACAGTCAAAATAAATAACGAAAGTTACATAAACACGGGTGTGAAAAGTACCCTTAGGTCTAACCTTTTTGCCAACTTTCAGGCTTGCGTTTCACGGACGTCGGAAGGGTACAGCTCCTCAACTTCTCCGATTCACTGGTTTAGCGTCCTAGCTCACTGCTTTGCTGTTTTGCTTGTGGTTCGAACTCCGTTCTGATCCTGTTCGACCTCTGTTTTGCTGTTGTTTCCTTGTGGTTTCACCACTGTTTCCTCTGTATTTTTTTGCTTACTGTTTGTGGACTGTTTTGATGTTCTTGGTGGATTGTTTTGATGTTCTTGGTGGACTATTTTGGGTGCTCTTTTGGTGTTTTAGGCTACGGTTTTGGTGTTTTTGGGGAGGTATTGGGCTGCTGTTTTGGACTGATTTCAGGGGTAGTTTCGGTGCTGTCAGGGGCTGATTTCAAGGGTTAGGGGGCAGCTGTGTGTTGTTCTCGGTAATTTGGTGAGGGATGGGTTGTTGTGTGTGTTGTTTGTGTTTTGTAGTTTACGTGTGATCTGGAGAGTGTCTTGATGTCTTGGGCGTGTATTAGAGAGTGGAGTGGAGTTGAGAGGGCTTTTTTTGTGAATGAGCTAGGGAGATTCGAGAGAGTGTAGAGTAGAGGTGGCTAGGTTAGTGCATGTTTATATAGGAGAGAGCTAGGGTTTGCCCTTGTCTCACAAGGAAGAGATTTGTTTCCAAATTAGGAGTGATAGGAATGGTATATACAAGATTGAGGGGGGACAAAATATTTTAAATTAGGAAGTCAACTAATCTAAATTGGTGGGTATCTTATTGAATTAGAAAGTCAACTAATTTAAATTGGTAGATGTCTTATTAGATTAGGAAGTCAAATATTTAATTAGCTTTGATTGGTTAGGATTGATTTTAATTAGGCATATCTTATTTTAATTTTAGTATATGAATTATTTAAATTAGGCATGATTTTAGTTTAAGTTGGTAATTGTTTATTTTATGTTTGGTAAATGTTTTATTTGTATATTTAATTAATTTAATTATTATCTTATTTAGTTAATGTTTTAATTAATATTTATTTATTTAAATTGGGATGTGTTTTATGGGCTTTGGGGGCTAATTGGGATGGGGTGCGAGGCTAGCAGCAAAACCAGAAATACCGACTCCGTTCGAACGCCAATTCGAACGCTACACGAACGTCCGCAATCTGCCTGACGTTCGAATGTAGTAATGAACGCAGCACTAACGAAGACAGTGAGCTTGTGAAACGATCTTGATGACGTACTTATTCTGAATTTCCCCTTCCAACCTCCGTTTCCCGCAATATCCTTAGCTAAAAAAGTAGTGCCTCCAACTGAGACTCATCATCGGGTTTCACATGCGAAAATGCAATGCCTACAGTCGCCCCCACTTTGATGGGACTTGTGCAGTGTGTGACTTTGAACAATCCTATCAAAGTTATGCAATGCATTTTCACTTACCTGGCTCGCCAGCTGCCACTTGACTTACCATGTGTTGAGTTGAGTTGGATGGTGGGGTGCTGCGACCCCTGGTTCATTCTCGAACCGTGCTGTGATGTAGTCCATTCCTGAACCGTTACTGTGAGGTGGTCCATTCACAAACCGTTACTGTGAGATGTCCATTCCCGAACTGTTACTGTGAGATGTCCATTCCCGAACTGTTACTATGAGGTGGTCCATTCCCGAACCGTTACTGTGAGATGGTCCATTCCCGAACCGTTACTGTGACGTGGTTCATTCCCGAACCGTTACTGTGACGTGGTTCATTCCCGAACCGTTACTATGAGATGGTTCATTCCCGAACCGTTACTGTGAGGTGTCCATTCCCGAACCATTACTGTAAGGTGGTCCATTCCCGAACCTTTACTGTGAGGTGGTCCATTCCCGAACCGTTACTGTGAGATGTCCATTCCCGAACTGTTACTGTAAGGTGGTCCATTCCGAACCGTTACTACAAGGTGATTCATTCCCGAACCGTGCTTCTATTCTTGGAGTGCCATTCCCAGCTTGTTCATTCCTGAACTGTATTTCCATTCCTGGAATGCCATTCCCGGCTTGTTCATTCTTGAACTCTGTTCCATTCTTGGATTGCCATTCTCGGCTTGTTCATTCTTGAACTGTCCATTCCCGGACTATATCTCCATTCTCGGAGTGTCATTTTTGACTTGTTCATTCTTGAACTCTGCTCCATTCTTGGATTATATCTCCATTCTCGGAGTGTCATTTCCGACTTGTTCATTCTTGAACTTTGCTCCATTCTTGGATTATATCTCCATTCTCGGTGCCATTCTCGGCAGAACTGATCTGATGTGATGCGGGCCTCGCCCCCAGAATGCCATACCCGGCAGAAACTGATCGATGTAATGTGGGCCTCGCCCCTAGAATGCCATACCCGGCAATGCTGACACTGAAGTGGGCCTCGGCCCTAACTGCTACCGATATGGGCCTCCCCCAGACTGATACTGATGTGGGCCTCGACCCCGGGATTCATCCAAACTGATACAGATGATATGGGCCTCGCCCATGTGATCCGTTCCCGAAGACTGCTGACATTGTACTGTTACTGCTTCTGGTTGGCTTGCATTCGGCGCTTTTTTTTTTTTTCCTTTGAAACTTGTTATTACAAAACAGAACAAACACGAAATTATGCAAAATGCGTTACGTGTATGCATGCATGAATGTTCCTATCCTGTCGGGTTAGGTCTTCCGTCAATTCTCTTGGTGACTGCTTAGCCTTCTCTTCCTCAGACAAGCTATTTCTTCAATCTGTCTACGTTGATCGGCTCGGTGAACTAATTCCCTTCCAAGTCTGATATTTTCACTGGCTCTATTTCCCAATTTCTGAATGTCTATCTTATCTTTTCTGTTTGCTTACTTCGAAGGTTCCCCGTGTTCATCACTGGATTCCATAGTACCAAGGTTGAATGCTTTTCTCAAATATACTCATATTGCAGAAGAGTTTCAGCAAAATGAACGTCTTTATTATTGTTGAGGAAAAGAGTTCGAAAAAGTAACAAAATCAATGTCATTTAAAAAAACTGGATCAAATAGACTATGAGGAACATCTCCATCATCCGCAGCACTGCCTTTTTCCTTGGCCTATGGTTCTTCACTGTCATCCATGTAAGAAGTTTGGTGGTTGATGGTTTCTTTTCATGGGTTGGGTATTTTATGGGAATCTATGAGATCTTGAATTTCATGCCTGAGGCGGGTGCAGTTGTCGGTGTCATGGCCATGTAGCTGGTGGAAGTGACAATAAAGGTTAACATTTATGTGTGGTGGTGGGGGGTGTGGAAGTGGCTTTCCTTCTAAGGGTTTCAAGATTCCTTGTCCCTGTAACTTTTCAAACACCTTCGACAAAGGTCTACCAAGGTTGGAGAATTGCCTGTTTCTGATGGCAGTGACTTCGGTAGTAGCGGGCTTTGTCTCAGAAGGCCCCCCAAAAGTTCTTTTATTCTGGCCATAAAACTTTCTGTTTTCAGCCTCCTCTTCCTCAATATCCATGACAGTTTCCCTCAACTGTCAAAAATCAGAAATCATCGAAGTCATCCTCCTCAGCTTACTATAAATAGAGGGCTTGGTGCCCTTGATAATCATCTTAATTTGGACTTTCTCTGAAGGCCGAGTCTGCATTTTCAAAAGCTGGCTTCTCCAGCGATCCACATACTCTTTGAAACTTTCCTCTGGCTTCTGCTTAGTGTTCTCCAAATCACGGAGTGACAAGTCAATTTCTAAGTCTGTAACATACTGCTTCAGAAAAGCATCAGCTAGTTCCCTCCAATCTTCCTTAACCTTCTTCTCAAGGCTATGATACCAAACCACAGGTGCCCCCTCGAGTGACATTCCAAACATCTTTTGGACTTGGCGTTGTGATAGGCCCACTGAACTCATGACTGAGACATATTGCTGCAGATGGACTCTCAGGTCTCCATTCCCATTAAACTTGGCCATGTCGGGCATTTTAAATTGAGCTGGCAGCTGTTCTCCGAAGCTCATTGCCTCATAATCTAACAACTCTTCATGTTTACCCCTCATTTACGGGTAACTGTTTCAACCTGATCACCAAGCTTCTGAAATTCTGTCTGAGACCCAATCACTTTACCTGTTGCATACTCTACTATGTCATCATCAAAAGTGGGGATATCATCCCCCAACCCATTCGGAGGCTCCTCGCCCCTCACATTCTCAGAATTTCCCCCAGCACGGGGCACATCCATATTTGCCATGGCAGTGGTCATGGCTTGCAACTATTCAGTGACCTTGGCGAGGCTGTTTTCCAACTGATCCATACGGGATACCTCAATATCTGATTCACTCATGTCTGTTCCCAGTATTTTGGTGAGTCTTCCCTTTTCCCTAACCCAACGAGAATCTATGATGGCTTTTTGAACACAAGGGTTAGCATGATGTATGTATGCATGATGTGCATAAGAAGTATATAACATATACTAAATCAAATAAAATCTTCAAACAAATCGGCCTATTATCATTTTAGAAGCTTTTGGGACAACTGTCATAAGAGTGAACCCGTCCCAGTTTAAATGGCCCAACGAGTTCATGTCTTATGGCAAAGAGCCCAACTAAATCCAAATGATAATATTCCGAACACAATCATAAAATGGCACATTGTTATTTAGAAGCCTTTTGGCCCAATCGTCATAAGATATGTTCTTGTCCCAGTTTAAATGGCCCAACAAGCCCATATCTCATGACAAAAGACTCAGATGGATTCAAATAGCAATGTTCCCAAACATAAGCATACAAGGAAGATATTATAAACATAAAATAATAACTTCTACCGTGTGGCCCACCATCATTTCAGAAGCTTTGGGCCTAATTGTCATAGGATACGAACTTGCCCCAGTTTAAATGGCCCAGCAAGTTCGCATTTTTGACAAAGAGTCCAATTCATCCAAATGATAATGGTCCTAAAGCACAAGGAAATGTTTGTTATAGGCTATACAACCCGGTCTACGCATGGGTTCGTGGGAGTATGGACAAAGGCTCTCATCGGCGAAGGACGACTCACAACTAGGTCTCCCCAATCAAGGGTTCGAGTAAACAAGTGAGCACACCCTTTTTTATACACTAAGGTACGTGCCAATGAGCTATAGTGTGTGACAGACTGTCAAATGGATTTCCCATTGTAGATTCCCTAGAGGGAAGGTGGAGCGAGACTCACTTAAATACCCAAGCCTCTTAGGCTCATATCGCTTGGTGTCAGGAATAAACAACGAGTCCTCCAAATTAGTCCATCACAATAGGCTACGAGTAGATGGCTATCTAGGTGCCTTCACAACTTTTCCTTCTAGAAAGGTAGTGAGTGAAGGAAGACACCAAACCATTACCTAGCCTCAAAATGCCTTTGATCACAACCCCCATTTCACACATTTGTAGACACGGTTAATTAAAGCATAAATCTATACATTACAAGGCATTATTTCGGGGCCGATTCTCTATCCCCAGTGGAGTCGCCAGACTGTGGGAACACAGAAACTGGACGACGCAATGCTGTTCCGGGCTCGGGGGCCTAGTTGGGAGTACGGAGTAGCCAACGGAGGACTAAACCGGAGAATAAGGGAGTCGCCACCCGGTGTGAACCGGGACAAAGATTTAAGGCCGCACTCACCCCTCGCAAGGGAAGACCTCAAACCATTGGGTTCGGAATGGTCCCTTACTTATGCAACTTGTAATGTAGAGATTTATGCAATAACCCAACCAAGCCTATGACATACATTTCCAAGTGCACCACAATCCTAGATTCACATGCTTAAAAGTATAGTTTACATCTAACATACATGAAACCAAATCTTATTGCCAAATTCACATGCTCAAAGGTAGGCCTTTACAACAACAAACACATAACGTCATAAGAATTCAATCATTCATGTAGATATAAACACAAACAGTCATGGTAACATTTGCATGTAATGTAAAGGAAATCAAAATGACGACAAATAATATTGTAGGCGCATAACAGAAATAGACAACTAGAGAGGTAATACAAATGCATAGCGTAAAAAAAAGGGTAACCGTATGCTAAGATGGACATGTCGTAATGTGATGCGAGAGAATCTGTTTACCGTATGCGTTCGTGCAGCATTCGTATACGCGTTCGAACGGTAAACAGAAGGTTCTCGTTCGAGTAGCGTTCGTAAACGCGTTCGAACGGGAATGAAACAGAATGCACACGTTCGTATGGCGTTTGTGAACGCGTTTGAACGGAAATGAAACAGAATACTCACGTTCGTGTGGCGTTTATGAACGCGTTCGAACAGAAATGAAACAAAATGCTCACGTTCGTATGGCGTTTGTGAACGCGTTCGAACGGAAATGAGACCGATACATGATAAGGCAAAATGCATGCCCGTTCGAGTTGCGTTCGTAAATGCGTTCGAACGGGAACAGACCTGATGCATGAAATGGGACGCAATACATAAACAACAAAATAAAGGGGCACGGTGAAGTACTGCCGTAAAGGTGGCCTTTTGGGGCTCTTGATCTCTCAAAGAGAGGACCTTTAAACCAACATACTAAGCCCATGCGCGTCACATCACATCATGCATACAAACATAAAGACAATCATATCAAACTAAGTATTCCTGATTGAACACATCTTACATCCAACTGAACACACGTCAACCGGCGCGGCAAAGCATCGTGGTAAAGGGCTTTAACCCCTCCCCATAGGGGATCTTTCGTTCCACTCACTAAGCCCATGCGCTCGATCGCATCATGCATACAAACATAAAGACAATCATATCAAACTAAGTATGCCCGATTGAACACATCTTACATCCAACCGAACACACGTCAACCCGGCGCGCAAAGCATCGTGGTAAAGGGCTTTAAACCCCTCCTCGTAGGGGATCTTTCATTCCACTTACTAAGCCCATGCGCTCGATTGAGTCATGCATAAATAAGCAACATGCAGAATTTAAGTGACGAAAAAAAATAAACCAAAGCAACACAAAACAAAAGAGGGTGCCGTTTACTCAAGTGGTACGTGGAGTTGTATCCCAAGTACAGACCGCACTACCGTCCATTCGGATTCGGCTACGGAATTTACGTCTGGGTTTCCATCCTATATACCACAAGAGACGACACTCTTCCATTCATCCAATACCCACAACACACATCATACACAAACAAGATTCGAAAAATAAGTAAAATACAGTCAAAATAAATAACGAAAGTTACATAAACACGGGTGCGAAAAGTACCCTCAGGTCTAACCTTTTTGCCAACTTTCAGGCTTGCGTTTCACGGACGTCGGAAGGGTACATCTCCTCAACTTCTCCGATTCACTGGTTTAGCGTCCTAGCTCACTGCTTTGCTATTTTGCTTGTGGTTCGAACTCCGTTCTGATCCTGTTCGGCCTCTGTTTTGCTGCTGTTTCCTTGTGGTTTCACCGCTGTTTCCTCTGTATTTTTTTGCTTACTGTTTGTGGACTGTTTTGATGTTCTTGGTGGATTGTTTTGATGTTCTTGGTGGACTGTTTTGGGTGCTCTTTTGGTGTTTTAGGCTACGGTTTTGGTGTGGTTGGGGAGGTATTGGGCTGCTGTTTGGGACTGATTTCAGGGGTAGTTTCGGTGCTGTCAGGGGCTGATTTCAAGGGTTATGGGGGCTGCTGTGTGTTGTTCTCGTTAATTTGGTGAGGGAAGGGTTGTTGTGTGTGTTGTTTGTGTTTTGTAGTTTATGTGTGATCTGGAGAGTGTCTTGATGTCTTGGGCGTGTATTAGAGAGAGTGGAGAGTTGAGAGGGATTTTTTTGTGAATGAGCTAGGGAGATTCGAGAGAGTGTAGAGTAGAGGTGGCTAGGTTAGTGCATGTTTATATAAGAGAGAGCTAGGGTTTGCCCTTGTCTCACAAGGAAGAGATTTGTTTCCAAATTAGGAGTGATAGGAATGGTATATACAAGATTTAGGGGGGACAAAATATTTTAAATTAGGAAGTCAACTAATCTAAATTGGTGGGTATCTTATTGAATTAGGAAGTCAACTAATTTAAATTGGTAGATGTCTTATTAGAGTAGGAAGTCAAATATTTAATTAGCTTTGATTGGTTAGGATTGATTTTAATTAGGCATATCTTATTTTAATTTTAGTATATGAATTATTTAAATTAGGCATGATTTTAGTTTAAGTTGGTAATTGTTTATTTTATGTTTGGTAAATGTTTTATTTGATTATTTAATTAATTTAATTATTATCTTATTTAATTAATGTTTTAATTAATATTTATTTTTTAAATTGGGATGTGTTTTATGGGCTTTGGGGGGCTAATTGGGATGGGGTTAATGTACAGAACATGGTGTTGTTGTACAAAATAACTATGTGACAAAGGAAATTGCTCTTTTATCATTTGTAATTGGATTACCTAGATATATAAATGATAAAAGTCCTTATGATTAGTTCCGGATTAAGAAGATATGAGATATTATTAATCCATAAAGGTTTAATCATTAAATATCCATAGTCGTAGTATTATCGAGACTGGACATCGATAATGCGGAATAGGCTAGTATTACACTTGTGAGTGTTATGGAAGCATAACAGCATAGTTCTCATATATTTGGGTATTAGATACTCATGCAAGTGTAATAGGAGGTTGTGTTTACCGATGGTACGGAAACAGCTTCGCTCTGGATAGACCCCTTGGAATCCCATTGGTAGTATGACTATGTGTCTATGGGAATCTGAATCAGGGTAGGTGTATTTGGTCTTAACTTGAGACTTGCATCGCTAGTACTTGCGACAATGAGTATACTTTGGTTTTGGTCATCCGGGGCTTTAACAGGCTATGTGTACGCCTCTTCTAGGTATACTGAGAATCATAGTGTATTGGGTGTGATGTCAAGATGGAAGTATCACTTCAGTCATATGGAGATGATGATCACGCAATTATACAAAACTGGTACTCTAAGTGTTATAGCCATCGAGGAAGTTTGAATAGGTCATGACTTTTCGATTATATAGAGACTAGTTGCTAGTGATCTGATATATACTTCGTACGGGGCAGACACAACTCCACCTTAGGTCTAGCATGTGACATCTGATACTGGATCGTAATGCGCAATACTACGTATACTACGCCTGACAAAGATTATATATTCCTTTAAAGAATATTTCTGGAGAATTGGGTAGGCACGGTGCTTTGCTAGAAGTCAACCATGTCTTGTAAATTGGTAAGAACGTGGTACCGGTTACGCACGTATTCAGATAGTTCGATAACCGTATTTACTGCCAACATATCCAGGGATCTTTTGGGTCGCATCCCAAAGATTCACCAATGATATTTGACTCGAACAATATTAATCTAGGATTAATTGCGGCAAGAATTAATCTGGGATTAATTATCAGAGAAAGAATTAAGAATTAATCTGGGATTAATTGCGTCGAAAATTTATCTATGATTAAATTCGTCGAGAGGAGAGAACGCGATTAATTTGGAATTAATCGGTAAAATAAATTTAATAGTTAAATTAAATTTTACTATTTAATTTATTTAATTGGGCTAAAATAATATATTAGATATATTAAATGAAATTAGATTTCAACGCGAAATTAAATTTGATTTTATTTCTAGCGAACGAATTAATTTGGAATTAATTCGTAAGCGACTTTAATAATAATTTTACGAGGAATAATTATTTAATTAAATTAGATTTAATTACGTCGCGAAGGAAAATTCGTTTAGTCGGATTAAACGAACCGGGCCTAAATTGTGTTGTGTAAGCGAACCAAATTTTGAATTAAATGGGTGGGACCCATGTCTTACATCAATTGTCAACAATTGATATAAGTGGTTGGCAATAAATTAAAATGGATTTGATATACCTACCAATTCCAAATACATAACACAATCAATTAAATGAATTTTTGGAATTTCATTTTTTTGTCTCTCTCTCCTTGGCCGAAAAAGGCAAGTGGCCATTTTTTGACTTCTCTAATACTTGGTCGAATGAAAGAAAGTGGCTCTCTGTCTCTTCTTTCAATTTTTTGCCAAAATGTGTTGGATAATTATGACCCATAGCATCACTATTTTTACAGAACATGATGTTGTTGTACAAATTAACTATATGACAAAGGAAATTGCTCTTTTATCATTTGTAATTGGATTACCTGGATATATAAATGATAAAAGTCCTTATAATTAGTTTCGGATTAATAAGATATGAGACATTATTAATCCACAAAGGTTTAATCATTAAATATCCATAGTCGTAGTATTATCGAGACTGGACATCGATAATGCAGAATAGGCTAGTATTACACTTGTGCGTGTTATAGAAGCGTAACAGCATAGTTCTCACATATTTGGGTATTGGATACTCATGCAAGTGTAATAGGAGGTTTTGTTTACCGATGGTACGAAAACAGCTTCGCTCTGGATAGACTCCTCGGAATCCCATTGGTAGTATGACTATGTGTCTATGAGAAACCGAATCAGGGTAGGTGAATTGGTCTTAACCTGAGACTTGCATCGCTAATACTTGCGACAATCAATATACTTTGGTTTTGGTCGTCCGGGGCTTTAACAGGTTCTGTGTACGCCTCTTCTGGGTATACTGAGAATCGTAGTGTATTGGGTGTGATGTCAAGAAAGAAGTATCACTTCATTCATATGGAGATGATGATCACGTAGGGATACAAAACTGGTACTCTAAGTGCTATAGCCATGGGGGAAGTATGACTAGGTCATGACTTTCCGATCATAAAGAGACTAGTTGCTAGTGATCTGATATATGCTTCATACGGGGCAGACACAACTCCAGCCCCAGGCCTTGCATGTGACATCTGATACTGGATCGTAATACGCAATACTACATATACTACACCTGACAAAGATCTTGTATTCAGTAGAAGAATATTTCTGGAGAATTGGGTAGGCACGATGTTTTTCTAGAATCAACCATGTCTTGTAAATCGGTAAGTGCGTGGTAACGGGTACGCACGTGTTCGGATTTTCCGATGACAGTATTTACTGCCAACAAATCCAAGGATCTCTTGGGTCGCATCCGAAAGATTCACCGATGATGTTTGACTCGAACAATATTAATCTAGGATTAATTAAGAGAGAGAATATTAATCTGGGATTATAATTAAGAGAGAAAATTAATCTGGAATTAATTACGGCAAGAATTAATCTGGGATTAATTATCAGAGAAATAATTAATCTGGGATTAATTGTGTCGAGAATTTATCTGGGATTAAATTCGTCGAGAGGAGAAAACGCGAATAATTTGGAATTAATCGGTAAAATAAATTTAATAATTAAATTAGATTTTACTATTTAATTTATTTAATTGGGCTAAAATAATATATTAGATAGATTAAATGAAATCAGATTTCAACACGGAATTAAATTGGATTTTAATTCTGGCGAACAAATTAATTTGGAATTAATTCGTAAACGACTTTAATAATAATTTTATTGGGTATTATTATTTAATTAAATTGGATTTAATTATGTCGCGACAGAAAATTCGTTTAATCGGATTAAACGAACCCTAGCCCAAAGTGTATTGTGTAAGCCAACTAAATTTTGAATTAAATGGGTGGGACCCATGAACAATTGATGTAAGTGGTTGACAATATAATAAATTGGATTTGATATACATTACACCTACCAACTAAAGATTGAAAATTAATGAATTTTGAAAATCAATTTTATTAATCACTCTCACTGGCATTAATTGGCCGAATGGCCTTAAATTGTTTATTAGGCCGAATGGCCATATTAAGCAAAGGCCGAATGGCCACAAATATAGAAAAGGTAATAAAGGCAATTTTGCCTTTGACTTTTTCAAATGGCCTCTGATGGTTTTGGCAAAAAGCATTTAATGCTCTTCTTTTAGAAAGAAAAGCATATATGTTGGCCACTGACTTCTCTCATTTTTGGCCGAATAAAGAGAGTATTTGCTCTCTGTTTTCTTTGACATAGCCGAGAGAAATAAAAAAAACAAATCTAATTGGCCTCTGATGGCTTCTTTGAAGAAGGCCAAATTGGCCTCTGTGTTAATATTGGCCGAGAAAGATAATTGGGTTTTTCTTTTGAAGATTAACCGATAGCTTTCCTCTCTTCCTTGGCCAAATTTGCTTCTCCTTGGGAAATCAAATTTGTTCCGTTCGTTATTGTTAGCACATTTGGGAGTCAAATGAAGGTGATATGGATACTCACCCATGAGCTTGGAAGCTTTGATCCATAAAAGTTTTGAACTCAAGCCGATCAATGTAAGTCTTCCGCAACTTATTTTTGATTTTATTCACACACGAATCACGCTTAGAGATCCCGTGGCATGTTTAGGACACTAACAATGATATCAGAGCAAGATCTAAGCTTGATTTAATTTCTAGGGTTTATAGACTTTATTTAGGGATTTTTGCTTGAAGCTTGTAAATGCCTAAATTGGTTGTTTGGACATGGTTGGATGATGATGACTTGGAGTTATGCATGATTGATTTTGTGAAAAACGGATTAGATTAATTTTCCCTAAAATCTATACCTTGGCCGAATTCACCCTAGGAATTGCTCATGGTAATTTTTTGAATTAGACTATTGGATATGTTGATTCACATGAAATTGAATGTTAATTGTTGATTTAATTAGATTGAAATCAAAATTGAATGTTAATTTCATGTATTGCCGTGAGTGTGAAGCATGTTGGAATGGATCGATTGTGCTTTAATTTGTGTTGGACATAAATTAAAATGTTAAGCATGATTAATTAGATTAATTAGTGTTTTGGAAATACTAGATTAATTAATTAATTGTGTTAATTACACTTTAATTGAATTAATATGTAATTTGGAATGATGTATTAATTTAATTTGTTGTATTTGGGCTATTGGGTTTGGTTGGGCCAAATTTTAATCTTGGATTATATTTGGGCCTAAACCATTTCCATAAAGCCCAAAATATGACAATTGGGCCTTTAATAATTCAATTGGGCCTAATGGGCCAAAATTGATTCTATGGCATAGGGTGATTCCTATTAGGCCTATGCATTATGGGTTAGATCCATTTTTGCCAAAAGCCCAAGCCTAAAGAATTAATTAAAAGCTCATTGGACTTTTAATTGAATAGTATTGGATACTAATTGGGCCTTTGAGACCCATTAAGATTGGATTTGGAATCCAAGTCTTTAAGGCACATAAATAAGTGTAATTATTTAATTTAGAATTAAATATGAATTAGTATTGGATACAATTTAAATTGGATTTAAAATTATAGTTCGATATAATTCAAGAATACTTACTTTGAGTATTTATTCTTAAACGAGTTTGACTCGCGCAAATCAAATCATTGTATGAACATTGGATGGTCATTAGTCAAAGATTAATTAATTGGATTAGATTGATTGAATAACATGCTTTGTGTGAATACTTGGATGTATGTATGAATAATATATGTCGGATGGATATTAGAAGGTTGAGGGCAATTTTGGAAATTATTGTAATAAATTTAGAATTTATTAAATTGGACCTCCATGTCCAGCCTAGTACCTCTTTTCTCATTTTATTTCTCTTCTCACCTATTCCCCTAAATGTAAATGAGGTTTCTTTAGTAGTGTTATGTAATTGGGTAGAAGTAAGAATAGTGCTAGCGGGAGAGAGGAAAATGAGAGATTTATTCTAGGAACAAAATGTATCGTATATCCATATGTATATCATTATTAATTTTATCGTGCCTTATTATGCTTTTAGAATGCATGCTTAAGGTGTATGATGAGACCTAATCAAAGATAATTAATTGGATGCCAATTACGCGAAAAACCTTCAACAAATATTAAGCGTTTTCCTTCCATTGAGTGATTCATTCTCAAGATCCAAGATTGGCACTGGTTTGTTGGCCAAAGTCAAGACCTTTGTCCATCGCGGATGTGTTTGAATCATTAAGGCTTTGTTCCATATCGCATGTCTTGTCCAAGTTGTGATTTGTTGGCCAAAGTCAAGATCACTTCTTGTCCATCGACATCGATTACGAAGCTTTCCAAAGTCAATGGGTCCCGCTTAACTGGAATCATTAAGCTTGTTGTGACAAAGCCAAAGCTTAGTTGATTCAGAGGAAAAGGTTAGGCAATATATTGGATATATGTTTCGGACTTGGAGGTCCACCTACTGGATATAGGAATTGGATGGGATCCAATTGATCTTAGAGATCTACCTAGTTAAGTTTCATACAACTTATTGGCCAAAGTCAAGGTTGTGTGTTATTTAGCAGGATCCTAGCTCACTAGGAAACTAGGTTTCCCCAGAGGGTTAGAGGCTCACCGAAAAAATAGTGGGAGACAAGTATTAAATTTGCAATTTCGTTTAGATACTTGTCAATACGCGCTCATTTCATTTTTCGTCATTAATTATTAAATATATTAGTTGGACTAATATTCAATTGTTGTTTTAACTTAACAGTTAGACTGTATTCAAACTACTTCATTTGTAGTTCGTTATATAATTGGATTATAGTAATCAATACATTTGAATATAACCAATCAATTGTAGTTGATTATATAGTTAGACTATAGTAATCATTATATTTAATTGTACCTAAAATCGTTGATTGGATAGTTGGACTATAGCAATCAAGATGATTGAAAGATTAGCGTCAAAGGACATAATCCTGGGAAAAATATCTTTAACGGCTTTAATTTTCAGATTGGGAGTAGAGCCTCTCGAGCATGAGCCCGGAGTTGAGCGAATAGTAGAGCATGAGCTTAGGAAGACTCATTGTGATGATAACTTTAGTGCTCAATTCGTTATGCATAGCTAGAGCTTCTTAAAAGGACATATCCCAAGTTGTCTGCCTAAACTATGGCAAACGGGGTCACTAGAAGTGTGACTGCCGTATGGACAAGGCAGCCATGAAGGAAGTGAAGGCGGGACAAGGTTCCGGCTTCAAGAATGTTTGTTATAAACATGTTCACTACTGGCTTTAAAATTGGATTTTTGATACTAGATATGATACATAAACATATGTACTGATGTGCGGGATCTGCTAATAGTAGGAAACTGGCTTCAGATGAGATCGACCTACAAGTCGAAAATAGGACGAGAGTCGCTGTTTTGGCCGTAGAAACCTAAGTTTTGGAACTGCCATTGGGGCATGTACTTAAATTCGGAAACTGTTATAATGTACCTAGTTTAACTAGAAACATTATCTTTATATTAGTTTAACCCGTTGCGGGTATACCTTTATATTCTAGAACACTAAGTGTTTTGTTTATAAAGATGATAATGAGATAAACACATTAGATGTGAATAACATCATTTATATTTAGAATATAAATTAATCTCATACATATAACATGACAAACAAGTAGCTCAAACTGAATTAATCAGATGAGACTTATTTGTGGCATTGTCGTCTAGGACGCATTAACAAGACTCGTATATCCACACTTTCGAAGAGTGGATACTAGGACGGATTTGATCCTAATTCAAATGATGTCTACGAATCTAGTTTATTAGGCAAAGTGCCTAAAACACCTTTTACTAGGTAAAAGTGCAAGTGTCATCGATCTGTTAGCCTCGTTCATAGTGATGTAAGTGGGCCCATGTCTAGCTAGGCTGGAGGTGGATATAAATGCTTCGTAACCTTTATGGATGTGGCATCGCCTTACGGTTATGTGTATCTTATGAAACATAAGTCAGAAACTTTGAGTAATTCAAAGTGTTTCGACACGAAGTATGAAAACAGACCGGCTAAGTATTAAAACATTACGGTTGGACCATAGTGTAAAATACTTAAACATATGAGTCACTCTGAGCTACGAATTTCCTTTTGAGGATACACATTAAACAGTGCAGTACTTATTTTGAATAAGGTTCCATGAAATATGTTAGACAGACTTCATATTATATATGAACAGGAAATAAACCGGGTTTCTCAATCCTGAAGATTTGGGAATGCTGGGCATACGCTAAATGTTTGGATGGTACAAACTAGAACCCAAATTTGATAAGTGCCTATTTGTAGGTGTTAGACAGTTATGACCCATAGCGTCACTATTTTGTAAATGATATTGTATTATTGTACAAAATAACTATGTAGTAGTAATGAAATTGCCTTTTACCGTTTTGTAATTTATTTACTTTGATATAAATGGTAAGAGTCCCTATGATTAGTTCCGGATTGTGATGATATGAGACGATATCAATCCATAAAGGTTTAATCATTAAATATCCTAGTCGTAGTATTATCGAGATTGGACATCGATAATGCGGAATAGACTAGTACTGCACTTGTGCATGTTGTGAGGGCACAACGGCATAGTTCTCATATATTTAAGTATAGGATACTTATGCAAGTGCGGCGGTAGGAGGTTGTGTTTTACCGATGGTACGGAAAACAGCTTCGCTCTGGATAGAACCCCGCGGAATCCCATTGGTAGTATGTCTGCGTGTCTATGGGAGTCCGCTTCAGGGTAGGTGCATTGATGATTTTAACCTGAGACTTGCATCGCTAGTACTTACGACAATCGGTAAACTTTAGTTTTGGTGGTCCAGGGCTTTAACGGGTTCTGTGTACACCTCTTCTGGATTTATCGAGAATCGTAGTGTATTGGGTGTGATGTCAAGATGGAAGTATCACTTCAGACATATGGAGATGATGATCGCGAGGGATACAAAACTAGTACTCTATAATGGTTGCAACCATCGGGATAATATGACTAGGTCAGGATTATCCGATTCAAAGAGACTGGTTGCTTGATGTCCGATATGTGTATCGTACGGGGCAGACACATCTCCAGCCCCAGGCCTTACATGTGATCATCCGATACTGGTTCGATACTACACTATACTACGGTATACTACGCCTGCTGTTATAGATCTTATATTCCAATAAGAATATTTCTGGAGAATTGGGTAGGCATGGCGTTTTGCTAGAGGCTAACCTTGTCTTGTAAATCGGTAAAAACGTAGTACTTAGTACGTACGTATTCAGATAATCTGACGGCCGTATTTACTGCCAACATATCCAGAGATCTCTTGGGTCGCTTCCCGAAGATTCACCAATGACGTATGATTCAAACTCGATTAATCTTGGATTAATTACGGAGAGACTTTATCTTGGATAAAGTACTATACATAGAGAGAGAACGATTAATTTGGAATTAATCGAAAAAATTATTATATTCGATATAATAATCGAAATTCGATTTCGACGCGAAATTAAAATTAGATTTTAATTCGGGCAAACGAGTTAATTTAGAATTAATTCGTTAGCGACGTAAATAATAATTTCGCTAGGCGCAATTATTTATTTAAATTCGATTTAATTAACGTCGCGACGTAAGTTCGGTATTTCGGAAATATCGAACCCGAACGCGTGAGTGCATGTGGGCCCACTTTCATTTGGAAACGTGTGGGGCCCACATGACACATGTCATATTATGCATTATTTAATTCTAATGCATTGCATGGAGATAGTGTACAATGCACTCAATGGTTTTGCATGGAAATTGAGTGTTTGACACTCTAAGCCATTGCATGATTTGTGTCATAAGTTTATTATAATTTAATAAATATTATGGCATAAATATAAATTGATTTTTTGTAACAAAAATCATTCAACTTTTCTCTCTCACATTGCCGAAACTTGCAAGCAGTTTTTGGCTCTCCTTTCTTCAATTTTTGTGGCAAGATTTGAAGAAGTTGTGCATTCAAAATCACAACAAGGCTAGCACCTTCAAGGGATCATACATAGGTGATATGGGAAACTAATCCTTGAGCTTGGAAGGATCAAACTCGACTTGGAATCCCTCTTTTTCTTCTTGGCCGAGAGCTTCACTGGACAAGGGAGGAGTTTTCGCATCATCTAAGCATCCATTTTCAAGTATTGTGAGTATGATTCCGCCATACTTCAATTTATTCATTCATGTATTTATATATTTTGCTTGTTCTTGTTGATCTTGGGGCTTGGTTATTTTTCCAACAATGGTATCAGAGCTTAAAGAGCATGCAAATATATTAGGATGTTATTTGGGGAAAATTGTATGAAGCATGATTTGATGAGTTTGCTTGATTAAATATGCTTAGATGTATGTTATTTAGATTATACATCATCAATTTCATGGAAAATAAATTGGATTAATTTTCCAACCCAAATGAGGCTTGGCCGAATACATGCAAGCATATGGACTAGATGATTTTTTAATTTTAAGACATTAGATGACTTGAAACAATATGGAATGATGATTTGTAACTCGATTGGATTGAAAACGAAATCGGAACCATTTTAATCACCTTGGCCGAATGCTTGATGGAGGATTAGAGACTTGATTTTTTGATTAAATAATATGGACATATATTTAAGATAAAAATATGATTAATGGATTATTTGATATTTTGGGAATATTGATTTAAAGGATTAATCATGATAATACACTTTAATTAATTAAGTTATAAAATTTGGAATTTTAAAATTTGGTTAGTTGGGCTTAATTTTGAATTGGGCCTAAAACTATTATATTTGGACATAATGGGCTTGGTTGGGCCAAGTAGATTTGGACCATTTGGATAGGATCCAAAATGGGCCTAAATCACACCATTTAAGCCCAAATGTAATAAATCGGCTTTTATGTTTAAATGGGCTTTATGGGATTGATATTGATTTTATGGCATATGAGGGTGATTCCTTATTGGGCTTGGTAATTGGGTTTGACCCATACATTGACCAAACCCAAGCCTAAAGAAATCAATTGAAAGCCCATCTGACTTTAATTAAACGGACATTAGATGTTAGTTGGGCTTTGAGACCCGATTGTATTAGATTTGGAATCTAAGTTATAAAAAAGCACAATAAAAGTGTAAATATTAATTTAGAATTAAATAATAGGATTAGTATTGAATACGACTTAATTGGATTTAACGAGTAGTTCGATATAATTCGTGAATTCATACTATAAGTATTTATTCTCAAATTGAGTTGGACTCGCGCAAATGCAAACAATTGTTTGAACATTGTATTGTCACCTAATTAAAGACTAATTAATTGGATTTGATTGGTTGTATACATGCCTTGAATGAATGAATGTGGATGTGATGTATGAATAGTGTATATCGGATGGATATTAGAAGGGAAGGTTAATTTTAGAAATTATTGTAAATTTAGAATTTATAAATTGGACCTCCGTGTCCAGCCTTTCTCTTATTGTCTCTTTGTATTCTCTTCTCACCTAATTCCCCTCAATGTAAATGAGGTTTCTCTTATTGTATTATGTAATGGGTAAGAGTAGAATAGTGCTAGCGGGGAGAGGAGGATGGAGTGAAGAGTGGTGATTTGTTCTAGGAACAAGTTGTTGTTCATATCCATCCGTATATCGCTATTACTTTACTTTACGCGCTTTATGATGTTTTTAGAAGCATGCTTAAGGGTGTATGATGATGAGACCTAACAAAGATAAATTAATTGGTTGCCAATTACGCGAAAAATCCCTCAAAACAATATTAAGCGATTTCCTTCCGTTGAATGATTCTTTCTCAAGATCCGAAATTGGCATTGGTTTGTTGGCCAAAGTCAAGACCTTTGTCAATTGAGGATGTGTTTGAATCATGAGAGTTTTGTTCCACATCGGTGTCCTGTCCAAGTTGTGATTTTTTTTGGCCAAAGTCAAGATCACTTCTTGTCCATCGACATTGATTACGAAACTTTCCTCGTCAATGGGTCCCGCTTAACTGGAATCATTAGGTTTGTTGTGCCAAAGCCAAGGCTTAGTTGATTCAGAGGAAATGGTTAGGAAAATGTATTGGATGCATTGACATATGTTATTTTTCGGACTAGATGTCCACCTACCGGATCTTAGGAATTGGATGGGATCCAATTGATCTTCGAGATCTACCTAGTTAAATATCATACAATTTGTTGGCCAAAGTCAAGGTTGTGTGTGTTATTTAACGGGATCCTAGCCCACTAGGAAATTGGATTTCCCGAGTACTCACACAGAGGTTAGAGACTTGCAGAGAAAATAGTGGGAGGCTAGTATTGAATTTGCAATTATCGTTTAGATACTTAGCTTTACGCGCTTACACAACTTATTTCGTCAATATTTACACATTAGTTGGACTAATACAATGTTATTTTTTTTTATTGTAACAGTTTGACTGTACCCACATATCGTTAACTAGATAATTAGATTATCGTAGTTAGATGGCAAACAAAGGAAATGTCCGTGACATAATCATGGGTTAATGTGTTTCAAGGGCACCAACTTCGCGACTGGGAAATGAACCTAAGGATAGTCCTTTGGGGCGGAGAGGATATTATACGATACAAAAACCTCTCGGGCCTAAGCCCACTGAGCCACTTGAGCTGGAGTTATGGAAAACTCACAGTGATGATTGTGACACGGCTCAGTCGATCATGCTTGCTTCAATGACTCAACATTTTCGCCGCCAGAATAGGGACTTGGATCCTTATAATATGATGGAAAAATTGCAAGATCTTCACCGCACTAATAAGCGGATTGTTGGGGTTGGTGCTCAGAGCGCCAATCCGGACCGTATTTATGTATGATTCATGAATACGAACATCCCCTTATTCCATAATATTACTTACTTAGTGTTGCACCTCTTGTTTTTATATACGTATTCGATCTGATTACGATTAGATTGAAACTAAATGTGGTTTAGTGATATGTATATATTAGACAAAGACCCGATAATATATAATGCATACACAGTTACAAAGTTAGTTTGTAATTGACATTGGGAAGTGTCATTGCTAAAGATATATATTATCAAATAAGTTCCTGGTCAAGATTCACTAACACGGGTCGGTTAGTCAAATCTGTTGAGACCAGTACATGTCGTATATCGAGACTTGGTCCGATGGTTTATCCCAATGAACCATGAGTCTAGGGAGACTCATATAGACGTGTAGGTGTTTATAGTGTATAAACACTGAACGGCTCACCGAAGATTCTTAATGGATGGTACGCCAACGTCAATAAGAATCTTCTCGGGTTGAGTAGCATAGTGGTCCTTCGACTTGAGATACCACTGTGGATGTATGAGACATCCTCTACACTTAGATGGCAGTCACGTCACCGATCTATTAAGATCAGACCTCCGCCTGTTCGTTGGGTGTGGACCGATCCTCAGGATATCCTGTGTGTGTCAAGATAGGATCCGTCAGTTCTGTGTACAGAGCATAGGTAGTCCATATACTATTAGCAGTCTGTTAAATCTGTGGCCACAGTATACTTCGGAAGTAAGTTCCGAGTGTTATTTAGAGATTGCTAATAGATACGTCGACGAGATAATACCTATAGAGATTTGACGTTTACATCTATATCTCTGGGATTATCTGGATACCTGTGACGGAGGGATTATACGTATGCAATGACCTCGACCTGTATGATTCAGCTAGTTTATCCGTGATCGTCATAATCTACGGGTGGATAGATTATGGACATGAAATTGGATTTCATGACGGATATACCTGAATCTAGAGAGTCTCAATAATGAAACATACTCGTAGAGCACTAGAGCAACATTTATGAATAATGATGATTATTTATAAATCGTTTAATCGGTAAACGAAAAATACATGCGAACGGGCCGAACCGTCATTTCCTAATTAATGTGTATTTGTATTTAATATATGATATTATTAAATACACATTAATAAATGGTCAAAAATAAAGGTATTTGACATATATCATCAATATATGTATTTGAGATATTTAAAGTAAATATAATACATATATTTGATATATTTATTTAATTAATTATTAATTATTTAATTGTTAAATGATTAATATAATTAAAATATAAATATATCACCAAATGATAAAGTTAGGAAATGATTATAAGTTGCAATTGTTGACTTATACATTAAAGGAAAAGGTAGTCAAATTGGATTTGACTTCTTAAGATATTTGTTCAAATTGTTTGAAAAATGAAAAATATTTTTTCCTTTATTTTTGATGAATTTCGGCCATAACACTTAAATATAAGAGTTATATTTATCTTAGTTGCATTTGTTGACTTTATTAAATGTCTTTAAAGTGTTTTTGATATTTATGCAAGTTGATAAAGTAATAAGTGAAATGAAATTGAAATTACAATTTCTTGAATTTGTTAATGAATTTCGGCCAAGGCTTGTCTTGCACAAGTATAAATTTTTTTCATTTCATTCATTTGTTTACACTTTAATACACTTTAAAGAAAACTCCATTAATGGAAGCAAAGGAAGCTTGTGAGAGAAAGAAAGAAGAAATCAAAGAAAGCTTGGATTTTAGTGAGTTTTTCCAACTTGCTATTAGAAAGGAAAATGTTCCTTAGGATCTAGGCTTTAACATATGATGTTCTTAGGTTATTTCTTTCTTTATTCCTTGTGTTTTTGTTGATGGAAGTTTTGATGGAAGTGTTGAGCATGTATGATGAAGGAAAGTTGTGACTATTGTAGTTATAAGCTTTCTTTTAAGGTTTTGGAAACCATGTTGCTAATCTAGAGTTGTTGACCCACTCTTAGATGACCTAGATTTGATCTTGAGTTGTTTCATTGTGTTGAGACTTTGATTGGATGGAAGAAAGATGATTAAAGTAATTGATTTAACCAATTTGGTCTAATTTGTCCAATTTGAAGAAATTGAAAAATTAGGGTTCATGACCAATTCCAAATTTGGGGGTTTTCATATATGTTGTGTATTTGGATGTGTATATGATGCATATAAAGTTTCATGTTCATTGGATTACATCTTGATGTGTTTTGATGCATGAAATGACAAAGTGCACAAATGGCACCCCTTAGGGAGCATTCGGCCTTGATGAAGAAATTTGGGGATTGGTTGCTTTTGTTGGTTTTTGATGTTTTGAACATGCTAAGTTCATCTTAGAAATGATTTAGAATCATTCAAAATTGATTGGATCAATTTCGGACTAAAATGGACAAAATACCATAAGGGTAATTGGTAATTTCACTTGAATATGATTCATTTGAATTTTATTTCATAATTTGATTATTGGAATATAAATAAATATGTTTATTTAATTAATCCGAGAAAAAGTTTTGAAATCGGAAGATTCGATTCCCGCCGCTTCCGCTGCGTTACCGGATTAGCCCCTAAAAACCCCTACAAAATGGTATCAGAGCGAGTCTGATTCTAGGCCTCCATAAATGATTAGCTTGTTTTATTCAATGTTTAATCATGTTTTCTTGACTTTATACATGCATGTTATAATCTAATTTGATTAGATTTAGGGTGTATGACACTTAATGGAATATCCCCGCTTAATAAGGTTTTAAAGTAACTAGTATTTGGAATACTTGTTTCTTGGTCCGTCTTGTCAATACGGTTTATAAATATCTTTTCGTTGACTACATCCGAGACCGTGCCTCTGCTGTGAGGATGTAGCTGATAGAAATTTATTTATGCCGAATGTATATTAGATACTAGATAAATTCAAGCGAAAGCGGAATCCTGAACGTGCCCTAGCTGTCAGGGTTACGCAAGTAACTTGAGTTTATCATTGACAAGTTTAACCTTGGTACGTCTCCTTGTGGGCCTGCCTTCGCAGCGACAACGAGAAACGGCCAGGACCGAAACCTCGGAGTCACTAGTGAGTGATTGACAATTAGTTGTCTACCTGTGAATATACGTCGGCGAGACCGTGCCTCTGCTGTGAGTCGAAATATATTCATGGGGTCCTCTTCCCATTATGGAATTCGATTTAATTATTGAATTCTCGTCTTTCCGTTGGGGATTACGGCATTACGTAAAAATAATGGGAGGCACTGCTTAGTTTAAAATATTCCATAACTTAGGCAGTGTATGTTATTATGGAAATTGCTGCTTGTTTGTTTCCTTATTCTATTGTTTATATAGAATTAACTTTTATTTACTGCACACATATTATGATATGTTATCTGACTAGACTCTTGGTTGCAGTAGTCATTCTAGAATAGGTTCTAGATACTACTAGACTAGGATATTATTAGATTAGTCTAAACCATCGGGAACTGTTGTTCCGATTTTCTTGAAAAATAAAGATGGTTAATGACTTAGTTTCTAAGTCATGATAGATAATCTAGATAGATATCCCCTTTAGGATATAATACTTTAGAGACAATAGTTTCTTATGCAGTAAGAATTGACTTGAATTAGTTCATGTCTCGAGATTCTTGACTGGCATTTAGAAAGCCCTATTAGGTATTTGTTTATCTAGTAATGACATTTCTAAGCTTTAATTACCTTTAGAGGTAATGTGTCTGACACAATTTGCTAATCAGTTATTTACAATTGTTGTGAATAGTTGAATGCAAATAGTAAAGCTAAAGAAAGGAGATGCGTATATTTGTGTATAGAAAATATTGATTTTCACAATACTACAACTATAGGTATTGGATACCAGATCTCCCGTCTAGTTATTTGAAATATTGGTTAACGATTGTTTTGATATTTGATATCGGAACTTGCGACTATTGGATAGTCACTTGTTCTTTATAAACAATTGTTACATATTTTATAATAACTAGTAGTGTCATTGACGTAGAGATAAACATTAAGAAAAATTATTCGGTAAAGTAAATAATTTAGAACGGTGCTTTATGAATTTAATCACTTAAGCATTGGATGCTTAATCCTATGGTAAAGGATGGTTTGATACTAGATCACACCACACATCCTTATCCATTTAATGAATATTGTATTCAGGAAAGTGATTAAGATCTCGTTTAACCAATGATTGATTCATTGGACCACCAAATTTATTTAACTGATACATTGGATGTATGTAGTTTTATAAATAATAATTGCTTAAGGTAGTTTTCTTTATTTCGTAACTTAGTTGATGAATTGTCATAACTTAGTTACGTGTTTCTGAAGGAACACATATTGAAAGTCTTGAAAGTATCAAGTACTTTCAATCCGTTCTGATGAAACGTAGATTGAACATTTTTGACTTGTTCAAATATATTCAATCTAAAGGTTTTAGAGAATTCTATCCTCAAAATTCATAACATGTCTTTGAACTGTTCAAAGATCTTTGATACGATCAAACGTATGAATTTAAAGCAATTAGTTCTAAGGTTATTTAGTGAATATGATTCATATTCAATATTGTTCTTCCACGATTCCATCTTGATGGAATTGAGTAGTGGGAGCAATCGAATCTTATATGATTTGATTCGTCTGATATTGAAAGTTACCGAATTAGTTTCAATACTCTTGGGGTTATACTCCAGTAACACTAATTCATCTCTTTAATTAATGTTCCATTATTTTCTACAGTTGCATATATGATATGTATAGGTAGAAAATTTGAATCTTGAAAAGTTTGAGATTTCAATCTTTCTTTTATATAATAGTTATATAATGGAAATTACTTACACCTCGGAGGTATAAGTATAAGTAAAAGTTTATCGTTTATTCTGTTTAATAGAATATTGTATTCTATTTAATAGAATATCTTTCCTACGATTCTAAGTAATAAAATCGTTTTATTACTTGGTGTGTAACATCAGATGTTAACTATTGTAGAAAAGACTTGACTTATTGAAGTCAAATGTGAGAATGATAAATTATAAATGGAACTACGTAATTAATAAGATGAAACAACCCTTATACATCTTCCGTGCAAGTCCAATAGGATAACAGAATCATTCACGAGTATTTGATACTTAATGGTTCCGTTGTTTTCTTATTGAAGAAAAATTATCCTATGACTTTTAATGGAAGCGATATTTGATATCGATTCTGGAAGTTCACCATTGAACCTTAGATCTAAGATTGTTCATAGCTTACTATGATCAAGTTTTGAACTTGATTACGCTTTCATTATGAATTAGTTCATGATATGTGCTAATTGTTTGCACAACGGAAGCAATGTGAGCTTATTAAAGGTTTGACCTTTATAGTATGACAGTGAGAAACGTTATACTCAGCAATCTATTGTAGATTCTGAGAAAACTTATCTCTAGTCACACTAATTGAACAATTAAAGATATATTGGTTAATGTTGATAATAAACTGTATATTTTAGTTAAAGAATGCAAAGTGGCGTTTTTGGATGACTTATTCGAATAAGAGATCATTTGTGATTTCTTATTTGAAAAGTTCATTCTGAAATGGCCCTAGAGTTTGTGTTCTGCTGAGATCGCAGTTTAGTGTGCTAACTTATAGAGCCTATTGTAGACTCGGATAAGTCTTCCAGAAATCTGTGTTCTCTATTTTTGATATCGTCAGATTGTCTGATCTTGTCAAAGTATAGAGAATACATATGTGATTAGAAGGGTTAGTGGGAGCGTACATATTACTTTCTAGTGTTATATATCTTAACGACATTATCATTATTATAGTAATAATGAGATGTATGTAAGGTAAAAGATTACCTAAGTCTTCTTTACTCCGTGAAAGCAGTGGGAGTAGTCTCTGTTATATTTGATATAAAGTTTTATATATGATATGAAACTAGGAGACTTGTGAGATACTCCTATTAGTCGTACATTAGATATGATCTAATGAAGGACATAACAAGGCTATCTGTATGACAGTTAGTATAACTGTTCGACAGTTATTGTGTGTCTTATACATAGTATTCATCTTTCGTAAAGGATGATTCCTTTTTCGAAAGAGATATTGATTAGAATGTCTAAACAATATTATGTATCATTTGATGATGACATAGTGAATACTTTATTATGTGCGATTATCGATGTCGATTTAATCGTAATTGTTACGAGTTATTTTGACATATTATAGACCATATGATGGATCTTGAAACACGTTCTTTGTGATCTTTGAGATATTAAGAACGAGTTTCTAATTCATGGAGAATATAGTCTGCAACCATTAGGGTCATATTAGTTTTGAGACTAATTATGACGTTAGACAGTCTACGTCATAAAGAGTCACAAAAGATGCAGTGGGAGTGTCACGAAGGATTCTACTATTTAGTGGAATCAAATGCAACTTTTGAAGTATTGACTTATGAAGTTGCATAGTGATTTTTTAAATTAGAAGTTTTTGAATTGTTATTGTGCTTGCGGTTGTCTTCATAGTATTTTGGATTTGATCCTTAAATACTTGGACAACTCAGTAGCTGTAGCACAATACTGATGTAGCATCAGAGTCATATTAATGTATAATCTAGATTCTACAAAATATGAATGATGCTGACTATGGGAAACGATGGAGTTTGTTTGACAAACTCAATATGTCATAGCGGACTTGTTTTTTTTGCCTACTCTTAGTACTGGGTGAGCTTTTGAGGACCATGTGCATACGATGCACATTGAGACGTGTATATGATACCGTGGATTGGCACTAGAGCAAGTGGGAGAAATTGTTGGGGTTGGTGCTCAGAGCGCCAATCCGGACCGTATTTATGTATGATTCATGAATACGAACATCCCCTTATTCCATAATATTACTTATTTATGGTTGCACCTCTTGTTTTTATATACGTATTCGATCTGATTACGATTAGATTGAAACTAAATGTGGTTTAGTGATATGTATATATTAGACAAAGCCCGATAATATATAATGCAGTACACAGTTACAAAGTTAGTTTGTAATTGACATTGGGGTGTCACTGCTATATATATTATCAAATAAGTTCCTGGTCAAGATTCACTAACACGGGTCGGTTAGTCAAATCGTTGAGACCAGTACATGTCGTATATCGAGACTTGGTCCGATGGTTTATCCCAATGAACCATGAGTCTAGGGAGACTCGTATAGACGTGTAGGTGTTTATAGTGGTAAACACTGAACGGCTCACCGAAGATTCTTAATGGATGGTACGCCAACGTCAATAAGAATCTTCTCGGGTTGAGTAGCATAGTGGTCCTTCGACTTGAGATACCACTGTGGATGTATGAGACATCCTCCACACTTAGATGGCAGTCACGTCACCGATCTATTTAGATCAGACCTCCGCCTGTTCGTTGGGTGTGGATCGATCCTCAGGATATCCTGTGTGTGTCAAGATAGGATCCGTCAGTTCTGTGTACAGAGCATAGGTAGTCCATATACTATTAGCAGTCTGTTAAATCTGTGTCACATATTCAGTATCTTCGAGAAGTAAGTTCCGATGTTATTTAGAGATTGCTAATAGATACGTCGACGAGATAATACCTATAGAGATTTGACGTTTACATATATCTCTGGGATCTGGTATCGGATACCTGTGACGGAGGGATTATACGTATGCAATGACCTCGACCTGTATGATTCAGCTAGTTTATCCGTGATCGTCATAATCTACGGGTGGATAGATTATGGACATGAAATTGGATTTCGTGACGGATATACCTGAATCTAGAGAGTCTCAATAATGAAACATACTCGTAGAGCACTAGAGCAACATTTATGAATAATGATGATTATTTATAAATCGTTTAATCGGTAAACGAAAAATACATGCGAACGGGCCGAACCGTCATTTCCTAATTAATGTGTATTTGTATTTAATATATGATATTATTAAATACACATTAATAAATAGTCAAATAAAGGTATTTGACATATATCATCAATATATGTATTTGAGATATTTAAAGTAAATATAATACATATATTTGATATATTTATATTTAATTAATTAATTAATTATTTAATTGTTAAATGATTAATATAATTAAAATATAAATATATCACCAAATGATAAAGTTAGGAAATGATTATAAGTTGCAATTGTTGACTTATACATTAAAGGAAAAGGTTGTCAAATTGGATTTGACTTCTTAAGATATTTGTTCAAATTGTTTGAAAAATGAAAAAATCTTTTTCCTTTATTTTTGATGAATTTCGGCCATAACACTTAATATATAAGAGTTATATTTTTCTTAGTTGCATTTGTTGACTTTATTAAATATCTTTAAAGTTGTTTTTGATATTTATGCAAGTTGATAAAGTAATAAGTGAAATGAAATTGAAATTACAATTTCTTGAATTTGGCTTAATGAATTTCGGCCAAGGCTTGTCTTGCACAAGTATAAATTGTTTTCATTTCATTTCATTTGATAACCTAATACACTTTAAAGAAAACTCCATTAATGGAAGCAAAGGAAGCTTGTGAGAAAGAAAAAGAAGAAATCAAAGAAAGCTTGGATTTTAGTGAGTTTTTCCAACTTGCTATTAGAAAGGAAAATGTTCCTTAGGATCTAGGCTTTAACATATGATGTTCTTAGGTTATTTCTTTCTTTATTCCTTGTGTTTTTGTTGATGGAAGTTTTGATGGAAGTGTTGAGCATGTATGATGAAGGAAATTGTGACTATTGTAGTTATAAGCTTTCTTTTAAGGTTTTGGAAACCATGTTGCTAATCTAGAGTTGTTGACCCACTCTTAGATGACCTAGATTTGATCTTGAGTTGTTTCATTGTGTTGAGACTTTGATTGGATGGAAGAAAGATGATTAAAGTAATTGATTTAACCAATTTGGTCTAATTTGTCCAATTTGAAGAAATTGAAAAATTAGGGTTCATGACCAATTCCAAATTTGGGGGTTTTCATATATGTTGTGTATTTGGATGTGTATATGATGCATATAAAGTTTCATGTTCATTGGATTACATCTTGATGTGTTTTGATGCATGAAATGACAAAGTGCACAAATGGCACCCCTTAGGAGCATTCGGCCTTGATGAAGAAATTTGGGGATTTGGTTGCTTTTGGTGTTTTGATGTTTTGAACATGCTAAGTTCATCTTAGAAATGATTTAGAATCATTCAAAATTGATTAGATCAATTTCGGACTAAAATGGACAAAATACCATATAAGGGTAATTTGGTAATTCACTTGAATATGATTCATTTGAAATTTTATTTCATAATTTGATTATTGGAATATTAAATAAATATGTTTATTTAATTAATCCGAGAAAAAGTTTTGAAATCGGAAGATTCGATCTTCCACCGCTTCCGCTGCGTTACCGGATTTAGCCCCTAAAAAACACCACCCCGGATGGCGAGGTACGAGTTAGTGAAGAAAATCTTTCGCTCCCGTATGACTGATGGTAGTTCTGTGAGGTCCATGGGACTCAAATGATAGCCGATATTGATGAATTGGCTAAATAGGTATTAGTCTTGAGGCTGAGTGTCTATAGATGTACTTCTACAGTCACTACCCGATACTTGGAAACAGATTGTCATCAACTACAAATTGATGAATTCGGATGATACTCTTGGAGAGTATTATCCTTCTCAAGGAGTCAGAGAAAGAGCTTCTGAAAGGCAACAAGTGCGAGGCGCACTTTGCGTCAACATCTCAAACGCCGAAAGCTGGGCTCAAGGCAACTAGGGGTGTTAAGAAGAAAAAGCATAGAAACAAAGGCAAGGCCAAGTCAACAAAGGGTTCTGGGAAGCCAAGGGACAAGTCTCAAGATGTTTGCCTAAAATGCGACAAGAAGGTCACTGGAAGCGTGACTGCCGCATGAACAAGGGACACAAGGAGGACATACAGGCGGGCAAGGCACCGACCTCAGGTATGTTTGTTATTGAGATAAATATGACTACTTCTAGTCTTAATAAAATTGGATTTTTGATTCTGGCTGTGGTTCTCATATTTGTACTGTTGTGCAGGATCTGCATGATAGCAGGAGACTGGCTTCGGGGAGGTAGATCTACGAGTTGGAAATGGAACTTCTGTTGCTGTTTTGGCCGTAGGCACTTTTGTTTTGGAACTGCCCTCGGGGCATGTACTTAAACTAAATGACTGTTATTTTGTTCCTAGTTTAACTAGGAATATTATTTCTGTATCTTTGTTAACCCAGTATGGGTACACTTTTGTATTTAAAAACACCAGGTGTTATTTATATAAAGATGATGCAGAAATTTGCACTGCCGATGCAAATAATGGTCTTTATATTTTGACTATAAATAAATCTCCAAAACGTAAAATAACAAACAAAAGGCTCAAAATGAGTAATCCAAAGGAAGAAACTTATTTGTGGCATTGTCGTCTGGGACACATCAACAAGACTCGCATATCCACACTTTCGAAGAGTGGGTACATGGACGGATTTGATCCAAATTCATATGACGTCTGCGAATCTTGTTTATTAGGCAAAATGCCTAAATCACCTTTTAGTGGTAAAGGTGAACGCGCCACTGAACTATTAGCCCTCGTTCATAGTGACGTTTGTGGGCCCATGTCTAGCCAGGCTAGAAGTGGATATCGATACTTCGTAACCTTTACGGATGATGCATCGCGTTATGGTTATGTGTATCTAATGATGCACAAGTCGGAAACTTTTGAGAAATTCAAAGAGTTTCGACGCGAAGTTGAAAAACAAACAGGCAATAGTATTAAGACATTACGGTCGGACCGTGGTGGCGAATACTTAAGTAATGAGTTTCAAGATTACTTGAAAGAATATGGTATTCTTTCACAATAGACTCCTCCTGGAACACCACAATTAAATGGTGTGTCTGAACGGAGAAACCGTACCTTGCTTGACATGGTAAGGTCGATGATGAGTCGCACTGAGCTACCTATATCCTTCTGGGGACATGCATTAGAAAGTGCAATTCTTATTTTGAATAGGGTTCCGTCAAAGTCTGTTGAACAGACTCCGTATGAGATATGGACAGGAAAGAAACCAGGTTTCTCATTGCTGAAGATTTGGGGTTGCTGGGCATACGTCAAATGTTTGGAAGGTACCAACTTGAACCCAAATCAGATAAATGCCTATTTGTTGGATATCCTAGGGAAACCAAAGGATATTACTTCTATTACCCACAAGAGAACAAAGTATTTGTTGCTCTACATGCGGTTTTCCTTGAGAAGGAATTCCTAAATGCAGTGTTTAGTGGGAGGAAAGTAGAACTCGATGAAAGTCGTAGTGATACTGTTCCTGGCAATGAATCGAGAACGGAACATGAACAGTCCATCCAGGATGAGACTGAACCACAATCTTCAATTACACAAGGACTACGTAGGTCGGAGAGAGTCAGGGTAATACCTGAGAGGTATGGATTCCTGATCTCACCTCATGTAGATATTAATCTTATTGAGGATACTGAACCGACTACGTATGAGGAAGCGATACAAGGTATCGAATCCACTTTATGGCAAGAGGCCATGAAGGCCGAAATGGATTCCATGTATACCAACCAAGTTTGGACACTAGTTGATGCACCAGAAGGCGTAAAGCCTATTGGATGCAAATGGGTCTTCAAGAAGAAGACCGACATGGATGGCAACGTACAAACGTACAAAGCTATGCTCGTAGCGAAGGGGTATCGTCAACAACTTGGAGTTGATTATGACGAAACTTTCTCACCCGTTGCCATGATTAAATCCATTCGGATAATGCTTGCGATAGCTGCATATTACGATTACGAAATATGGCAGATGGACGTTAAAACCGCTTTCCTTAACGGAAACCTGTTGGAGGATGTTTATATGCAACAACCTGACCGTTTTATCGCACCAAGACTTGCAAACAAGGTTTGTAAGTTAAATCGGTCCATTTATGGACTGAAGCAAGCATCGAGGTCATGGAACCAACGTTTTGATGAGGTCATAAAAGAATATGATTTCATTCAAAACGTAGATGATCCTTGTGTATATAAGAAGGTTAATGGGAGTGCACTGACTTTTATTGTCCTTTATGTCGACGATGTATTGCTTATAGGCAATGACATTCCCATGTTAACGTCGGTGAAAGCTTGGCTTTCATTGAAATTCTCCATGAAAGATCTGGGAGAAGCAGCTTTTATTCTAGGAATAAAGATCTACAGGGATAGATCTAGAAGGCTACTTGGACTCTCCCAGAGTACATATATTGATAAAGTGTTGAAGAGATTCAACATGGATCAGTCCAAGAGGGGACTGTTGCCAACATCACATGACGTCTATCTATCTAGGGACATGTGTCCTAAAACACAAGATGAGAGAGACAACATGAGTCGGACTCCGTTCGCCTCGGCAGTTGGATCGATCATGTATGCCATGATATGTACACGACCTGATGTGTCCTATACTTTGAGCATGTGTAGTCGATATCAGGCCGATCCAGGAAAGGATCACTGGATGGCGGTTAAGAGTATCCTTAGGTATCTTAAGAGAACTAAGGATGTTTTCTTAATCTATGGAGATGGAGAACTTGAGGTATCTGGGTATACCGATGCAAGTTTCCAAACTGACAGAGACGACTTCAAGTCGCAAACCGGGTACATATTTTGCTTGAATAACGGAGCAGTGAGCTGGAAATCTTCCAAGTAAGATACTGTTGCCGATTCAACAACTGAAGCGGAGTACATTGCAGCAGCTGAAGCAGCAAAGGAAGCGGTTTGGATCCGAAAATTCCTAGTTGGATTAGGAGTAGTTCCATTAGCAGCTGAGCCCATTTTATTGTATTGTGACAATAGCGGGGCCATAGCGCAGGCTAAGGAACCAAGGTCTCATCAACGATCCAAACATGTTCTTCGACGATTCCATCTGATTCGAGAGATCATACATCGTGGCGATGTGAAGATCGAAAAGATCGCATCAGAGGACAACATTGCAGATCCGCTGATGAAAATAATTCCTCGGGAAAAGTTTGAGCGACACATACATAGTTCAGGTATTAGATGCTTGAGTGACTGGCTATAGGCCAAGTGGGAGATTGTTAGACAGTTATGACCCATATCGTCACTATTTTGTAAATGATATTGTATTATTGTACAAAATTAACTATGTAGTAATGAAATTGCCTTTTACCGTTTTGTAATTTATTTACTTTGATATAAATGGTAAGAGTCCCTATGATTAGTTCCGGATTGTGATGATATGAGACGGTATCAATCCATAAAGGTTTAATCATTAAATATCCCTAGTCGTAGTATTATCGAGATTGGACATCGATAATGCGGAATAGAATATAAATTAATCTCATACATATAACATGACAAACAAGTAGCTCAAACTGAATTAATCAGATGAGACTTATTTGTGGCATTGTCGTCTAGGACGCATTAACAAGACTCGTATATCCACACTTTCGAAGAGTGGATACTAGGACGGATTTGATCCTAATTCAAATGATGTCTACGAATCTAGTTTATTAGGCAAAGTGCCTAAAACACCTTTTACTAGGTAAAAGTGCAAGTGTCATCGATCTGTTAGCCTCGTTCATAGTGATGTAAGTGGGCCCATGTCTAGCTAGGATGGAGGTGGATATAAATGCTTCGTAACCTTTATGGATGTGGCATCGCGTTACGGTTATGTGTATCTTATGAAACATAAGTCAGAAACTTTTGAGTAATTCAAAGTGTTTCGACACGAAGTATGAAAACAGACCGGCTAAGTATTAAAACATTACGGTTGGACCATAGTGTAAAATACTTAAACATATGAGTCACTCTGAGCTACGAATTTCCTTTTGAGGATACACATTAAACAGTGCAGTACTTATTTTGAATAAGGTTCCATGAAAATATGTTAGACAGACTTCATATTATATATGAACAGGAAATAAACCGGGTTTCTCAATCCTGAAGATTTGGGAATGCTGGGCATACGCTAAATGTTTGGATGGTACCAAACTAGAACCCAAATTGGATAAGTGCCTATTTGTAGGTGTTAGACAGTTATGACCCATAGCATCACTATTTTGTAAATGATATTGTATTATTGTACAAAATTAACTATGTAGTAATGAAATTGCCTTTTACCGTTTTGTAATTTATTTACTTTGATATAAATGGTAAGAGTCCCTATGATTAGTTCCGGATTGTGATGATATGAGACGGTATCAATCCATAAGGTTTAATCATTAAATATCCCTAGTCGTAGTATTATCGAGATTGGACATCGATAATGCGGAATAGACTAGTACTGCACTTGTGCATGTTGTGAGGGCACAACGGCATAGTTCTCATATATTTAAGTATAGGATACTTATGCAAGTGCGGTAGGAGGTTGTGTTTTACCGATGGTACGGAAAACAGCTTCGCTCTGGATAGACCCCGCGGAATCCCATTGGTAGTATGTCTGCGTGTCTATGGGAGTCCGCTTCAGGGTAGGTGCATATGATCTTAACATGAGACTTGCATCGCTAGTACTTACGACAATCGGTAAACTTTAGTTTTGGTGGTCCAGGGCTTTAACGGGTTCTGTGTACACCTCTTCTGGATTTATCGAGAATCGTAGTGTATTGGGTGTGATGTCAAGATGGAAGTATCACTTCAGACATATGGAGATGATGATCGCGAGGGATACAGAACTAGTACTCTATAATGGTTGCAACCATCGGGATAATATGACTAGGTCAGGATTATCCGATTCAAAGAGACTGGTTGCTTGATGTCCGATATGTGTATCGTACGGGGCAGACACATCTCCATCCCCAGGCCTTACATGTGATCATTCGATACTGGTTCGATATACACTATACTACGGTATACTACGCCTGTTATAGATCTTATATTCCAATAAGAATATTTCTGGAGAATTGGGTAGGCATGGCGTTTTGCTAGAGGCTAACCTTGTCTTGTAAATCGGTAAAAACGTAGTACTTGGTACGTACGTATTCAGATAATCTGACGGCCGTATTTACTGCCAACATATCCAGAGATCTCTTGGGTCGCATCCCGAAGATTCACCAATGACGTATGATTCAAACTCGATTAATCTTGGATTAATTACGGAGAGACTTTATCTTGGATAAAGTGCTATACATAGAGAGAGAACGATTAATTTGGAATTAATCGTAAAATTATTATATTCGATATAATAATCGAAATTCGATTCGACGCGAAATTAAAATAGATTTAATATTCGGGCAAACGAGTTAATTTAGAATTAATTCGTTAGCGACGTAAATAATAATTTCGCTAGGCGCAATTATTTATTTAAATTCGATTTAATTAACGTCGCGACGTAAGTTCGGTATTTCGGAAATATCGAACCCGAACACGTGAGTGCACGTGGGCCCACTTTCATTTGGAAACGTGTGGGGCCCACATGACACATGTCATATTATGCATTATTTAATTCTAATGCATTGCATGGAGATAGTGTACAATGCACTCAATGGTTTTGCATGGAAATTGAGTGTTTGACACTCTAAGCCATTGCATGATTTGTGTCATAAGTTTATTATTAATTTAATAAATATTATGGCATAAATATAAATTGATTTTTTGTAACAAAAATCATTCAACTTTTCTCTCTCACATTGCCGAAACTTGCAAGCAGTTTTTGGCTCTCCTTTCTTCAATTTTTGTGGCAAGATTTGAAGAAGTTGTGCATTCAAAATCACAACAAAGGCTAGCACCTTCAAGGGATCATACATAGGTGATATGGGAAACTAATCCTTGAGCTTGGAAGGATCAAACTCGACTTGGAATCCCTCTTTTTCTTCTTGGCCGAGAGCTTCACTGCACAAGGGAGGAGTTTTCGCATCATCTAAGCATCCATTTTCAAGTATTGTGAGTATGATTCCGCCATACTTCAATTTATTCATTCATGTATTTATATATTTTGCTTGTTCTTGTTGATCTTGGGGCTTGGTTATTTTTCCAACAGTAGGTTGTCCTATGGAAACCAAAGTATAGTACTTATACAACTCATAAAAGAACAATGTAATTGTTGCTCTCCATGCGGTTTTCCTAAGAGGAATTCCTGTATGCAGTGGTAAGTGGGAAAAAGTAAAACTCGATGAAAATCAGAGTAATACTGTCCAGGCACCGACTCCTTTACGGAACATAAACAGTTCATCAGGGATGAAACTGTACCATAATCTTCGAATAAATAAGAACCGCGTAGGTCAAAGAGAGTCAGAAAACAACCTGGGAGGTATGGGATTCTGATCTCACCTTATGTAGATATCAATCTTATTGAGGAAGACGAACCGGCTACATATGAGGAAGTGATACAAGGTATCGACTCATTTTATGGCAAAGTGCCATGAAGTCCGAAATGGATTCCATGTATACCAACTAAATTTGACACTGGTTGATGTACCAGAAGGCATTGTGCCTAATGGTACCAAATGAGTCTTCAAGAAGACATACATGTATGGCAACATACAAATATACACATCTAGGCTTGTACAAAAATGGCATCGTCAACGACATAGTGTCGACTACGACAAAACGTTTTCACATATTGCCATGATTAAATCCATTCGGATAATGCTTGCAATAACTATATATTTCGTTTATGAAATATGACAGCTGGACGCCAAAAACGCTTTCCTTAATGGAAACCTTTTAGAGGATGTATACAACATCATGACGGTTTTGTCGTGCCAAAACATGCAAATAACATTTGCAAGTTAAATCGATCCATTTATAGATTGAAGCAAACATTGCGTTCTTGGAACCAGCGTTTTGATGTAATTATAATGGTATATGATTTAATTCAAAACGAAGATGATTCTTGTGTACATAAGAAGGTTAGTGGGAGCGCACTGACAATGATTGTCCTATAAGTTGATAATGTATTGCTTCTTAGCAATAACATTCCCATAATATAATCGGTGAAAGCTTGGCTTTCATTAAAATTATCCATTGAATACCTGGGAGAAGCAGGCTTTATTCTAGGAATAAAGATCTACTAGGATAGATCTAGAAAGCTGCTTACACTCTCTCAGTGTTCATACGTTTTGAATTGTACGTGACCTGATGTCTCATATGCTTTGAGCATATGTAGATGCAATCAGGCCAATCCAGGTGATGGTCACTGGATTGATGTTTAGAACATCCTTAAGTATCTTAGACGAACTAAAGATGCTTTCTTAATTTATGGAGAAGGAGAACTTGAGGAAACTGGGTTCACCACTGCAAGTTTCCAAACCGATAAAAATGACTGTAAGTCGTAATAAGGATATATATATATATATATATAGTTTGAATAACGGAACAGTAAGCTGGAATCTTCCAAGCAAGATACTGTTGCCGAATAAAAAAATAAAAAAATGAAACATTGCTGCAGCTGATGCAGCAATAGAAGCATTTTGGATCTAAATATTTATAATCGGATTACGAGTAGTTCTGTTAGCAGCTAAGCTAGGCTATGTTGGACAATTATGACCCATATTATCACTATTTATACAGAACATTGTGTTGTTGTATAAATTAACTATGTGACAAAGGAAATTGCTCTTTTATCATTTTAATTAGGTTACCGGGATATATAAATGATAAAAGTTCAAATGATTAGTTCCAGATTGATAAGATATGAGACAGTATCAATCCATAAAGGTTTAATCATTAAAACATCCATAGTCGGAGTATTATCGAGATTGGACATCGATAATGCGGAATAGACTAGTATTGCACTTGTTCGTGTTATGTGAGCATAACGACATAGTTCTCATATATTTAAGTATTAGATACTTATGCAAGTGTGATAGGAGGTTGTGTTTACCGATGGTACGGAAACAGCTTTGATCTGGATAGACCCCTCAGAATTCCATTGGTAGTATGACTACGTGTCTATGGAAGTCCGAATCAGGGTAGGTGTATTTGGTCTTAACCTGAGACTTGCACCGCTAATACTTGCGACAATCAATATATTTTGGTTTTGTTCGTCCAGGGCTTTAACCGGTTCTGTGTACGCCTCTTCTGGATATATTGAGAATCGCAGTGTATTGGGTGTGATGTCAAGATGGAAGTATCACTCCAGTCATAGTGGAGATGATGATCACATAGGATACGGAACTGGTGCTCTTATATGCTGCAGCTATCGAGATAATATGACAAGGTCATGTTTATCCGATTATAGAGACTAGTTACCAGAGATCCGACATGTGCTTCGTATGGGGCAGACACAATTCCAGCCCCAGGCCTAGCATGTGACATCTGATACTGGATCGCAATACGCAATACTACGTATACTACGCCTGATATAGATTACATATTTCTTTAAGAATATTTCTGGAGAATTGGGTAAGCACGGTGCTTTGCTAGAAGCCAACCATGTCTTGTAAATCGATAAAAATGTAGTACTAGGTACGTACGTGTTCGGATAGTCCGACGACCGGATTTACTGCCAACATATCCGGGGATCTCATGGGTCACTTCCCGAAGATTCACCGATGACGTATGACTTGTACATTATTAATCTGGGATTAATAAGTAGAGAGAGAAAATTAATCTAGGATTAATTACGGAGATATTTTATCTAAGATAAAATATTATTTAAAGAGAGAGAGCGATTAATTTGGAATTAATCGATAAAATAATATATTCGATATATTATATGAAATTATATTTCGACGCGGAATTAAAATTGGATTTTAATTCGGGCAAACGAGTTAATTTAGAATTAATTCGTTAGCGATGTGAATAGTAATTTTGCTAGGCATATTTATTTAATTAAATTTGATTTAATTACGTCGCAACAGAAAATTCATTAATTCGGAATTAGCGAACCCGAGCCCGGGAGTGTTTGTGGGGCCACTCGCATTTCGAATCAAGTGGGGCCCACAAGTCACATCACGCGTCACATCATTAGTCATTCTTGTGATGTAAGTCACATCACTTTGAGTGATGTGATGGTTGTCACTTGTGATTGATGGTGGTGGTTGGAAGACTTAAAAGCCTGGTACAATTTTTGGAAAATGAGATATGTATTTGATTTTTGAAATCAAACACACAACAACCAACTTCATCTTCTCCCTCTCTCTCCCTCAACATTCGGCCAAAGGCCAATTTTTCTCTCTTTTGGTTCTCTTTGCCGAGAACAAGAATGATGCACAAGGAAGATTTGTGGAAAATTTTCCAAGATGCTAGCACATCCAATGGGTCTTACAAAGGTGATAGGGAAACTAATTCTTGAGCATGGAATCCACAATCAAAGCTTGGAGCTTGAAGATCATTTCCATGGAGGTTGACCGAATCTTGGAGGAGCACAAAAGGGCTTGGCCGAGAGCTTCAAGCTTGAAGAAATTTTTGTTGTCCTTTACATTGCAAAAGCCGATCAAAGTGAGTATTCCGCAACTTTACTTTGATGTATTCACATATTTTCATTGCTTGAATGATCTTGGGACTATAGTAGAAACCCAACAATGGTATCAGAGCCTTGATTAAGCATGAAATTGATTTAGGGTAAAATTTGGGTAAAAATGATTTGAGCATGTTTTGATGAAATTGTTTGATTGAGTATGCTTGAATGATGATAACATAGTGTTATGCATGATCAATTTGTTGATGAAAATTGAATTCGATCAATTTTTCCCCAATTAATAGGCTTGGCCGAAAGTTAGTAAGCCCTAATGTCATGGTATTTTTATTTTTTGAATCATTGGATGAGTTTAAAAGACTTTTGAAATGTTGATTTGAGATTCAATGGATTGAAATCGGAATTGAACAAAACCCAAAATGCCGTGAGTTTCAAGCATGGAAATGAATTGATTTTTTGCTTCAATTATGTTGGTGACGGCGTAAACACACACGTATAACGCAAGCGCACGTATCGTTCAAGTAGTATAATAATATCGATCCCACGAGGACTTAATTCCTACTGTTGTTATTAATTATTGAATCTATTTATTTACAAATATCTAATTAAAGGGAGAATAGAATTGATTGCTTGATTGATTTGGTTGATTGAAGATTTGCTAAATAAATAAAAAGATAAAAGAAAATACTAAGGAAAATAATAGACACAAAAATCTAAGGTTGTGATTTCTTTTAATATCATTTAAAAGATGAAGTGATTATTTTATGTTTGTGTAATAAATCAGTTTACTAACCTGGAACACTAAATTATGTAAAAGCCTCTTCCGATGGTCAAATACAAATACCCAGTATAACCCAATTAAACCATATTCCTATGTCAACCACATTACCTGGATTCATTAAGTCTAAGTTCCAATTATGGCTACCCCCGCCCGACAGGTATATTCCTATCCTGTAAGGAAATCTATTAAAGGGTTATCTATCCTCAAGGAAGATCGTGGGCTATTAAGTCTAAGGCTGAAACCTAAAATCCCTATGTCTAGTTCATTTTAGATTTACCATTTCAATCTTATTGGTGATCAGACAACAAGAAGCATTAAGCTTAAGACTTAATAAATAAACTTTTTAAATACCCAACTATAAAATAATCCCTTATAAACCGGTGATATTAAAAGTCATCACAACCCCTAATTAATTAACACATAACTAGGACTAATAAAAACATAAAAATAAAAGACATAAAATAAAAATACTGAAAAAAATAAAATAAAATAAAATAAAATGAAATGCTAAGGTAAAAGGAATTACTTTTACTACTACTAATTTAGATATCTCCCATAAAATAATATATAAACTCGTGTTAAATTTACCAACCGACCAGTCTGGCGGTATCCTGATTAAGTCAAATTAAGTCCAACCAGCCATTAAGGCGGAACCAAAAATAATTTACCAACCGACCAGTCTGGCGGTATCCTTGATTAGTCAGGTTTAAAACAGATTAAAATTAAATTACCAACCGACCAATATAGCGGTATTCCTTATTAAGTCAATATTTTAAATAGTGAATATATTATTTTTAAGGGAGATTAATCTAAATAGCAATAGTAGAAGAATTACCTTTCACCCTAGCTGAAAAAGTTACTTCAACATGGTGAATAGTAAAAACTGTAAAAAGTAAAAAGTAAAAAGTAAAAAGTAAAAATTAAATTACTATTAATACAAAAAGTAATTAAAACAAATTACAAAACTAAAAATTAAAAGTAAAAAATAAAAATTCTAGAGAGAGAAACTCTCTCTAGAGAGAGAAATCAAGAGAGAGAAAGGTGTAATGAAAAATGAAAATTCGCGGCCTATTTATAGCAAAACAAAATTCACTGTTGGGAACTGTGCTCGCGTCGCGACGCTAAGGCGTTGCGCGTCGCGACGCTCAAATGTCGACGTGGCACAATGAGACGGCGACACGTAGCGAGGCGGCTAACTGTGAACTGACACGTGTCAAGGCGGCTAATTCTCAATTATTGTGATGACGTCATGCTGACGTGGCGATGACGTGGCGCTGACGTGGCGTGGCGGCTGACTGTTGACTTGTCGGCACAATAGGATTGCGACACGTGGCGACACGTGTCATGCTCTGATTGGCTTAGGCTGACGTGGCAAGTTGACTCGGTTGACTTGCTGACGTGTCTGATGACGTGGCATGACACGTGGCATGGTTGACTTGTTGACCGATGATGTGGCTGATGACGAGGCGACACGTGTCATGTCTGAGTGTCGGCAGCATATGATGATGACACGTGGCACGGCGCACGTTAGCAGATCGGATGTGATGGTGACACGTGGCACGGCGCATTTTAGCAAAGTCAAACTTTTCAAATTGTTGACCCGTTGACCATGGCGCATTTTAGCAGAACCGGCACACGCTGGGCGTTGCGGCGCGCAGTGTTCCTGCGTCGCGACGCGCAAGAGACGAAAATATCCCTGTTGACGCATTTTTGTCCGGTTTTGCCCCAAATTGCCTCCAGTGCTGTCCAAACTTTATTTATCTGCAAAATAACAATAAAACACATCAAAACGTTCATCAAACCTGAGAAACTATACAAAATATTAGTTAAATGAGTGGGAAATAGTGATATAAATACCACTCATCACACCCCCAAACCTAACATTTTGCTAGTCCTCGAGCAAAATACAAAATAACATAACAAAATTTAACTAAGCCATTTTCGTAGGGATCACGGTTGCATTTAGCATATGCAACAAGCCTTTAAAACCCCTAGGTGTCCCTAGTGGACGAGTGTAGTCTCGTGAGGGTTTACAGCAATGATACCCACAAACATTTTACAAAAGTAAAAAGGTATTAAAACTAATGCACACAAAAGCAAAAAGACAAGCGAAAAGAGAATAAAGAAAGTTAGTGACTAATCAGGTGAAAAATCTACTCCAAGTTACTAGTTGTTTTGTTTCTTTCTAAATTACCGAATAAGTAAATTCTCCGATTGTTTTTACCATTCTCCATATACACAGCCAACAAAATATTAATCATTTCATTTTTGCCCACAACAGTCATAAGTGCAGTTGATAAGAGAGTAATATTTTTGTCCTAAAGTTCTATCAGATTTCACACCTTTTTGTAGCAATGGAATAATTTTTTTGATTTTCTGATTTTTTCTTTGATTTTTTTCTATTTTTTATTTTATACAATACCTTCCGTCTATGTAGCGAGCTTTGGGTCGGTGGCTCCCAAACCAGTTGGCTTTAGGGCACCAGGTGTTAAGACACCCCTACGAACTTAATTACTCAGACTTCAGATATATATATATATTTTTGCAGCATCTTCGATCCATGTAACGAGCTTTGGGCCAATGACTCCCAAACCAGTTGGTTTTAGGGCACTAGGTTAAAATACCCTTACAGACTTAATAACTCGGATCTCGGACGTTTTTTTTATTTTTTTTTTTATTTTTTTATTTTTTTATTTTTTTACTCCATCACTATTTAGAGATGCTTCCTCCAATTACACTATAGCACGGAATATTACAAACTTTTCAATTTTAGCTCATGTCCGTATGTTTCCATATAAGTTCATAATACCTGTCAACTGAACATATGAAGATCCATTTTAGTCAGTTTTATGGAGAATTCACAAATTAAATAATTTAAAATGAAATAAACAACAATTAACTTTATTTCGAAAATGGGCTTGAGATACGTCTCAGGAGTGGAAATTCCTTACTCGGCTACCTCTTTTACCAATTTCACCTTTTTAGTCAAAAAAAAAACATAAAAATGCAAAATATTTTTGTAATTTTTGAAAATTTTTCATTTTTTTGTATTTTTCGAAAAATTTTGGACTAAAAATAAAAACAACATACAAACTAAAAACAAGGTACTAATCAACTAAATCCCTCCCCCAACCTAAATGAGACATTGTCCCCAATGTCTTAAAAAGTAGAAGAAGAGTGTAGAAAATCATACCTGATCAGCTGAAATTTTACAGAAAAATACCTTTTAAGATTTTGCCAAATTACGGTTCTTACCATAATGCTATTTGACCATTTTTCATTAAAAATTTTGGCAGATTAATAGCCCAATAGTTTTACGAATTGCAATTTCATTAAAAATTTTGGCAGAAATTCACCTTTAAAAACTCAAACAATTCCCCAAAATTCACCTAAAAAATTATCACCAATCAAATCCCAACTTTGGTATTTTTCAGAAAAATTCGACAGAATCTCCCCGAATTTTTGATTATCCAAGACAACCTAAATCTATCAAATGCCACAACCAAACTCCAAATATCAAACTCAATTTCTTCGCCCCCAATTACTACGAATCAAATTCAACCATCCAACACTTCGTAATCCAATCCACAGTCAACCAATTCACAATTCAATTTTTTCAATTTACCCAATTACCAAATCAATTTTTTTATCAATCATTACCGTCTTTCTCAAATTCTAATTTTGGCAGTGGCACTCTCGGTGTGATGGCTTGGTTCCGGTTTTGGAGTATCTCGGCTGCGGAGGTCGGCTATGGCAGTCACGGCAAGACACGGCAGTGGGCTCGGCTTGGTGTGATTTGTCTCAGTTTGGTCGGCTGTGGTTGATTCTGGTTGATTCGGTGAGTGGTTCGGTGGCTCGCGGTTGAGTCACGGCTCAGTTGAGGGTTGAGTTTTGCTCGGTGGTGAGGTTCACGGCAGATCTGGCTCGGCAAAGGTGGGTTTCTGGTTTCTGGTAGATCTCGTCTTGGGTTTCTGGTGGGGTGGCTGAACGGCAGTGATGATGGCTTGGTTTTGACTCGGCGAAGGAAGGCTCGGTCACGGGTTGCTGGTTTGGTGAGTGGTTGCGGTTTGGGCGAGGTGAATCTTGGTGATAGGCTCGGCCATGGTGGGCTTTGGGTGGATCTTGCGTGATGGGTGGTTGAGCTATGGTGGATCTCGGTTTTGAGGTGATGATTGGTGGTTGGTGGATGGAAGGTCGATTTGACTCCGTGGCTGTTGAGAGAAGAAGAAGATGAATGAAATCTATCTTGGTGGCTGCTGTTTTGGGCCTTTCTAAACAAACCAGTGTCGCGACGCTGAAATTGGTCGTCTGTCGCGACGCTCGGTATTTTTTAGGGATTTTTTTTTTTTTTTTTTTTTTTTTTTTTTTGGCAAAACCATGTCTTGTGACGGATAAATCCATAGGGACGCCTCTTAAGAAGTGTCATTTTACTCGGCCGTCTCTGGATCAACTTTGTATCTTCGTGATTTTGTCAAATTTTTATTTTGAAAATCCCGCTTGCACTGGCTTGCTTTGTCCTGAAAAATTCCGTTTTTTTTTCCTGCAAAACTAACACACAAAATTAAAAAGTTCACACAAAATATGAAAAATAAATTACAACAAATTGCATGGGTTGCCTCCCTGCTAGCGCTAAATTTTTCGTCTTCAGCCAGACGTGACTGAAATCTATCTGTTACGGAGGGGTTTCAATGTCGTTTTGGATGTCCGATTAAAGACAATCCCGTGAGCGTTGCTTTTGAAGGGTCTCTTCCAACGGTAAAGTGGCAAAAAGAATTTTGTTCTATTCAGTGCTCGTTCCACCTTTTTAATCTTTGTTGCTCCAGTAGTACCTGAAAAGAAAGAAAGAAAATAATTAGGAGGTCTCGTATGGTGTTTGACTTGGAATGGAAATTCCATTCTGTCAAGCTTCTGGGTGATATCTTTGATTTGTACTCCCCAATACAGCGATGTTTTTCCTGAATGCTCTGGATCTTTATTAAGTTCTGACAGTTGCTCCTCTATTTGCTCTGTTTCTAGCTCCACCTGAGGATGAAAAGATGAGTCAGACATTAGGTCTTCATCCTCTGATTCGGGTGAATTGATTGGCTCAAGTTGATCTTCTTCAAACATTTGTGCAAAACATTCTCCAAGATCTTCATTTTGAGGATACAGAATTCCATCCTCAACTTTTGATGCAGTTGGTAGAATTATTTCAGCTTCATCCTCGTCAGAATCTGAATAATAGAAATCAAATCGAGACTTTGCCGGTTCAAGTTCCTGAACTGATATATCTGGTTGTTGATACTGTTCAGCCTCCTCATCTGTTGACGTGTCATTGTGAAATGATTGGTACTCGAAGGCTTCATCAGTGTCATCTGGAACTGGATCTTGAAGTATATAGTTCTGGTTTTCTGTGAATTGTCTGATCTGATTTGTCATTCTCTGTATGGATTCTGTTTGACTCTGAATTTGTGCATCAAATTGAACTGTCTGTTCTTTGAACATGTGAATCAATTGATCTTCCTCTAATGGTTCTGGTTGTTGGTAAGGATCGAAGGAAGATGGTGGATAAGATGGAAAATGTGATTCTGTGAAATGTGATGGTTCTTCGTACCATGAAGGATCTTGATAGTTCTGCCACCCTGGATGGTAGTTGTATTCGCAATAATCGCTCGGGTGGTCACCATTACATATGTCACATCTCCACTTTGAGTTATGATGAGCAAATGTAGTATTGCTTGGTTCTGGCATCCAGTGATAATCATTGGGCTCGACAACAGGCCTCAGAAAACCGGACTGTTGCTCCCAGATGTGGGGTGTATCTTCTTGTAAGGCTCTTAATTTCTCAATCTCCCAGCAATGTTCCATTTGTAAGTCACCTGAAATTAAAAGAAATAAAAATTACAGATAAAAATAAAGAAAATTAGATACAAGTAAATTAGATAGCTTCAAAATTAACAACTCAAGAAATATAAGTCCCCGGCAACGGCGCCAAAAACTTGACCGGCGTAAACACACACGTATAACGCAAGCGCACGTATCGTTCAAGTAGTATAAAATATCGATCCCACGAGGACTTAATTCCTACTGTTGTTATTAATTATTGAATCTATTTATTTACAAATATCTAATTAAAGGGAGAATAGAATTGATTGCTTGATTGATTTGGTTGATTGAAGATTTGCTAAATAAATAAAAAGATAAAAGAAAATACTAAGGAAAATAATAGACACAAAAATCTAAGGTTGTGATTTCTTTTAATATCATTTAAAAGATGAAGTGATTATTTTATGTTTGTGTAATAAATCAGTTTACTAACCTGGAACACTAAATTATGTAAAAGCCTCTTCCGATGGTCAAATACAAATACCCAGTATAACCCAATTAAACCATATTCCTATGTCAACCACATTACCTGGATTCATTAAGTCTAAATTCCAATTATGGCTACCCCCGCCCGACAGGTATATTCCTATCCTGTAAGGAAATCTATTAAAGGGTTATCTATCCTCAAGGAAGATCGTGGGCTATTAAGTCTAAGGCTGAAACCTAAAATCCCTATGTCTAGTTCATTTTAGATTTACCATTTCAATCTTATTGGTGATCAGACAACAAGAAGCATTAAGCTTAAGACTTAATAAATAAACTTTTAAATTACCCAACTATAAAATAATCCCTTATAAACCGGTGATATTAAAAGTCATCACAACCCCTAATTAATTAACACATAACTAGGACTAATAAAAACATAAAAATAAAAGACATAAAATAAAAATACTGAAAAGTAAAATAAAATAAAAAAATAAAATGAAATGCTAAGGTAAAAGGAATTACTTTTACTACTACTAATTTAGATATCTCCCATAAAATAATATATAAACTCGTGTTAAATTTACCAACCGACCAGTCTGGCGGTATCCTGATTAAGTCAAATTAAGTCCAACCAGCCATTAAGGCGGAACCAAAAATAAATTTACCAACCGACCAGTCTGGCGGTATCCTTGATTAGTCAGGTTTAAAACAGATTAAAATTAAATTACCAACCGACCAATATAGCGGTATTCCTTATTAAGTCAATATTTTAAATAGTGAATATATTATTTTTAAGGGAGATTAATCTAAATAGCAATAGTAGAAGAATTACCTTTCACCCTAGCTGAAAAAGTTACTTCAACATGGTGAATAGTAAAAACTGTAAAAAGTAAAAAGTAAAAAGTAAAAATTAAATTACTATTAATACAAAAAGTAATTAAAACAAATTACAAAACTAAAAATTAAAAGTAAAAAATAAAAATTCTAGAGAGAGAAACTCTCTCTAGAGAGAGAAATCAAGAGAGAGAAAGGTGTAATGAAAAATGAAAATTCGCGGCCTATTTATAGCAAAACAAAATTCACTGTTTGGGAACTGTGCTCGCGTCGCGACGCTAAGGCGTTGCGCGTCGCGACGCTCAAATGTCGACGTGGCACAATGAGACGGCGACACGTAGCGAGGCGGCTAACTGTGCAACTGACACGTGTCAAGGCGGCTAATTCTCAATTATTGTGATGACGTCATGCTGACGTGGCGATGACGTGGCGCTGACGTGGCGTGGCGGCTGACTGTTGACTTGTCGGCACAATAGGATTGCGACACGTGGCGACACGTGTCATGCTCTGATTGGCTTAGGCTGACGTGGCAAGTTGACTCGGTTGACTTGCTGACGTGTCTAATGACGTGGCATGACACGTGGCATGGTTGACTTGTTGACCGATGATGTGGCTGATGACGAGGCGACACGTGTCATGTCTGAGTGTCGGCAGCATATGATGATGACACGTGGCACGGCGCACGTTAGCAGATCGGATGTGATGGTGACACGTGGCACGGCGCATTTTAGCAAAGTCAAACTTTTCAAATTGTTGACCCGTTGACCATGGCGCATTTTAGCAGAACCGGCACACGCTGGGCGTCGCGGCGCGCAGTGTTCCTGCGTCGCGACGCGCAAGAGACGAAAATATCCCTGTTGACGCATTTTTGTCCGGTTTTTCCCCAAATTGCCTCCAGTGCTGTCCAAACTTTATTTATCTGCAAAATAACAATAAAACACATCAAAACGTTCATCAAACCTGAGAAACTATACAAAATATTAGATTAAATGAGTGGAAATAGTGATATAAATACCACTCATCAGTTGGACATGAATTGATAATTAGAAAGCATGATTAATTAGTGTAATTGGTATTTTCGAAATGTTAATTTGACTAATTAATTATGGCTAATACACTTTAAATAATTTAATTGTGATATTTGGAATATTGTAATTAAATTGGTTGGGCTAAATTTGGAATTGGGCTAATAAAGTTGTATTTGGGCTTAATGGGCTTGGTTGGGCCAAGTTTGGTTTAGGTTAATTGGTTGGATCCAATTGGGCCTAAAACCATTTCCATAAAGTCCAAATATAATAAAATGGGCCTTTAAAATTTTAATTGGGCCTAATGGGCCTAAATTGATTTTTGGCAAAAGGGTGATTCCTTATTGGGCTTTGGTGCCAAAGTCCATACCTTATAAATTAATTGAAAGCCCATTTGACTTAAATTAAATTGACATTGGATGTTAATTGGGTTTTGAGACCCGTAATGATTAGATTTAGAATCTAAGTCGCAAAGGCTCATTAATAAAGTGTAATTATTTAATTTGGAATTAAATAAAGAATTAGTATTGAATACAAATTAAATTGGATTTAATGTTGTAGTTTGATATAATTCAAGAATTCATACTTTGAGTACTTATTCTTAAAATGAGTTTGACTCGCGCAAAATCAAATCGTTGTTTGAACATTGGATGGTCATTAATTTCAGATTAATTAATTGGATTAGATTGATTGATAACATGCTTTGTGTGAATACATGGATGTGATGTATGAATAATGTATATCGGATGGATATTAAATAGGTGAGGGCAATTTTGGAAATTATTGTAATAAATTTAGAATTTATTAAATTGGACCTGCGTGTCCAGCCTATTACCTCTTGATTCTTTGTATTTCTCTTCTCACCTATTCCCCTCAATGTAAATGAGGTTTCTTTAGAAGTGTTATGTAATTGGGTAGAAGTAAGATTTGTGCTAGCGGGAGAGAGGAAATGGAGAGATTTGTTCTAGGAACAAAGTGTTTTAAATATCCATCCGCATATCATTATTAATTTATTTACGCGCCTTATTATGTTTTTTTTAGAATGCATGTTTAAGGGTGTATGATGAGACCTTAACAAAGATAATTAATTGGTTGCCAATTACGTGAAAAACTCTCAACATATATTAAGCGTTTTCCTTCCATTGAATGATTCATTCTCAAGATCCAAGATTAGCACTGGTTTGTTGGCCAAAGTCAAGACCTTTGTCCATCGCGGATGTGTTTGAATCACGAAGGCTTTGTTCCATATCGGTGTCTTGTCCAAGTTGTGATTTTTTGGCCAAAGTCAAGATCACTTCTTGTCCATCGACATCGATTACGAAGCTTTCCAAGGTCAATGGGTCCCGCTTAACTAGAATCATTAAGTTTGTTGTGCCAAAGCCAAGGCTTAATTGATTCAGAGGAAAAAGGTTAGGCAATCTATTGGATATATTGGCAATAATGGATATATGTTTCGGACTTGGATGTCCACCTACTGGATCTAGGAATTGGATGAGATAAAATTGATCTTAGAGATCTACCTAGTTAAATATCATACAGCTTGTTGGCCAAAGTCAAGGTTGTGTGTTATTTAACGGGATCCTAGCCCACTAGGAAACAAGGTTTCCCGAGTAATCAACAGAGGGTTAGAGGCTCGCCGAAAAATAGTGGGAGGCAAGTATTAAATTTGCAAATTAACAATTTGTACAGAATATTGTGTTGTTGTACAAATTAACTATGTGACAAAGGAAATTGCTCTTTTATCATTTGTAATTAGATTACCGGGATATATAAATGATAAAAGTCCATATGATTAGTTCCGGATTGATAAGATATGAGCCATGATCAATCCATGAAGGTTTAATCATTAAAACATCCATAGTCGGAGTATTATCGAGATTGGACATCGATAATGCGGAATAGACTAGTATTGTACTTGTGCGTGTTATGGGAGCGTAATGGCATAGTTCTCATATATCTAAGTATTGGATACTTATGCAAGTGTGATAGGAGGTTGTGTTTACCGATGGTACGGAAACAGCTTCGCTCTGGATAGACCCCTCAGAATTCCATTGGTAGTATGACTATGTGTCTATGGAAGTCCGAATCAGGGTAGGTGTATTTGGTCTTAACTTGAGACTTGCACCGCTAATACTTGCGACAATCAATATATTTTGGTTTTGGTCATCCAGGGCTTTAACCGGTTCTGTGTACGCCTCTTCTGGGTATATTGAGAATCGTAGTGTATTGGGTGTGATGTCAATATGGAAGTATCACTCCAGTCAGAGTGGAGATGATGGTCACGTAGGATACGGAACTGGTGCTCTTATATGATGCAGCTATCGGGATAATATGACAAGGTCATGTTTATCCGATTATAGAGAATAGTTACCAGAGATCCGACATGTGCTTCGTACGGGGCAGACACAATTCCAGCCCCAGGCCTAGCACGTGACTGTTGGATAATATGACCCATAGCGTCACTATTTGTACAGATCATGGTGTTGTTGTACAAATTAACTATGTGACAAAGGAGATTGCACTCTTATCATTTATGATTAGATCACCTTAGATATATAAATGAAGAGAGGTCCCTATGATTAGTTCCTGGACTGAGAATGATATGAGACAGTATCAGTCCCTGAAGGTTTAATCATTAAATATCCCTAGCCGTAGTATTATCGAGACAGGACATCGATAATGCGGAATAGGCTAGTATTGCACTTGTGCGCGTTGTGAGGGCACAACGGCATAGTTCTCATATATTTAAGTATTGGATACTTATGCAAGTGCGATAGGAGGTTGTGTTTCACCGATGGTACGGGAAACAGATTCGCTCTGGATAGACCCCTCGGAATCCCATTGGTATTATGACTATGTGTCTATGGGAGTCCAACATCAGGGTAGGTGTATTTGGTCTTAACCTGAGACTTGCACCGCTAATACTTATGATAATCGGTAGACTTTGGTCTTGGTGGTACAGGGCTTTAACCGGTTCTGCGTACACCACTTCTGGGTTTATCAAAGAGTCGTAGTGTATTGGGTGTGATGTCAAGACGAAAGTATCACTTCAGTCATAGTGGAGATGATGTCACGCAGGATACGGTACTAGTGCTCTTAAGTGATGCGCATCCAATCATGATATTATGACCAGGTCATGAATATCTGATTATAGAGACTAGTTACCAAACATCCGACATGTGCTTCGGACGGGGCAGACACTTATCCAGCCCCAGCCCTAGCACGTGACTATCCGATACTGGGCCGATATACACAATACTACGATATACTACGCTTGATACAGATCTATATATTCCTGTAAGAATATTTCTGGAGAATTGGGTAGGCATGATGCTTTGCTAGAAGCCAACCTTGTCTTGTAAATCGGTATAAATGTAGTACGAGGTACTTACGTGTTCGGATAGTCCGACGACCGTATTTACTGCCAACATATCCAGAGATCTCATGGGTCGCTTCCCGAAGATTCACCGATGATGTATGACTCGCACTTTATTAATCTGGGATCAATTAGAAGAGAGAGATAGAATTAATCTGGGATTAATTCGATGAGAGAGAAAATTAATCTGGGATTAATTACGGAGATATTTTATCTGGGATAAAATATCGTTTAAAGATAGAGAATGATTAATTTAGAATTAATCGGATAAAATAATATATTCGATATATTATATGAAATTGGATTTCGACGCGGACTTAAAATTAGATTTTAATTCGGGCGAACGAATTAATTTTGAATTAATTCGTTAGCGATGTGAATAGTGATTTCGCTAGGCATAATCATTTAATCACGACGCGACGGAAAATTCGTTAATTTGGAATTAGCGAACCCGAGCCCGAGAGTGATTGCGAGCGCATTCGTATTTCGAATTCGAGCGCGGCACACAAGTCGCATCAAGCGTCAAATCACTAGTCGCGTCAATTGTCAAATCACTTGTCACTTTGAGTGATGTGATATGACATGTTGTCACTTTATTAAAGTGACTTAATGTGAATAGTGAAAGGTGATTATTTGAAAGTTGATAGGACTTGTACCTTTTTGACTTTTGAATTAATTGTTGTGTATATATATATTTTATTCATTTTACTTGGTAAATGGAATAAAGAATATATGTATATACAAAAGCCATTCTCTCTCTCTTGGACAATGTGTAGTACACGGTTTTTTGACAAATTATTGTATCATTCACGTGCTCCCTCTTCTTGTTTTTTGGAGGTTCACGTTTTTGGTATTTTTGGAGCCAAAATTGCTCATCTCTCAAAAGGTCTCCAAGACCGATTCTTCATCTATTTTCTTCTGGTTTGACCGAGCAAATGGAGAAGCTTTGGATCTTGTTGCAAGATCTAAGTGCTAGCACACTCATGGAGGAATACAAAGGTGATAGGGAAGTGAGTTTGTGAGCATGGAATCTCAAAGCTTGGAGCTTCAATGGAGACCACCATGGGCGATTTCTGAAGACATTTTCACAGCCCCACCGTGCAGTTCAGTAGCTCCAAAAATGGCCAAAATCGAGCTTGATGGAGGAAGAAAAAGACTTGTGTTATTTGCATCTCAAACCAATCATTGTGAGTATATGTTTCCTTCATTATTCCTTGATGTATTCATGCGATTTCTTGCTTGTTTTGGATGATTCTTGGGACCTAATTAGGAACTCAACAGTGACATCTGATACTGGATCGTAATACGCAATACTACGTATACTACGCCTGATATAGATTACATATTCATTTAAGAATATTTCTAGAGAATTGGGTAGGCACGGTGCTTTGCTAGAAGCCAACCATGTCTTGTAAATCGGTAAAAACATAGTACTAGGTACGTACGTGTTCGGATAGTCCTACGACCAGATTTACTGCCAACATATCCGGGGATCTCATGGGTCGCTTCCCGAAGATTCACCGATGACGTATGACTCGCACATTATTAATATATGATTAATAAGTAGAGAGAGAAAATTAATCTAGGATTAATTACGGAGAAATTTTATCTGGGATAAAATATTATTTAAAGAGAGAGAGCAATTAATTTGGAATTAATCGATAAAATAATATATTCGATATGTTATATGAAATTAGATTTCGACGCGGAATTAAAATTGGATTTTAATTCGGGCAAACGAGTTAATTTAGAATTATTCGTTAGCGGCGTGAATAGTAATTTTGCTAGGCATAATTATTTAATTAATTTGATTTAATTACGTCGCAACGGAAAATTCGTTAATTCAGAATTAGCGAACCCGAGCCCGGGAGTGTTTGCGGGGCCACTCGTATTTCGAATCAAGTGGGGCCCACAAGTCACATCACGCGTCACATCATTAGTCATTCTTGTGATGTAATTCACATCACTTTGAGTGATGTGATGGTTGTTGACCGGTGCTTACACACGCGTATAACGCAAGCGCATGTATCATTCAAGTAGTATAAAAAGTATCGATCCCACGAGGACTTAATACCTAATCTATTAATTTTATGAGGTCAAATGATTACTAGTATCTAACAGGTTGTTTGATTGATTTGAAATGGTGATGATTCTAAATTTAAAAACAAGTAAATAAATTTGTTCGAAAGTAGGTTTAAGAAAATTCAATATTAAAAACTATCTAGGGTTGTGATTTCTTCCAATATCATTTTAAAGATGAAGTAGTTATTTTATGTTTGTGTAATAAATCGGTTTACTAACCTGGAACACTAAATTATGCGAAAGCCTCTATCGATGGTCAGACGCAAATACCCAGTTTAAACCAATTGAACCATATGTCTATGTCAACCAAATTATCTGGATTCATTAAGTTTAAGTTCCAATTATGACTACCCCCGCCCGACAGGTATATGTCTATCCTGTAAGGAAATCTATTAAAGGGTTATCTATCTTTAAGGAAGATCGTGGGCTATTAAGTTTAAGGCTGAAACCTAAAATCCCTATGTCTAGTTCATTTTAGATTTACCAGATCAATCTTATTAATGGCCAATTAACAAGACGCATTAGGCTTAAGACTTAATAAGTAAACCTTTAAATTACCCAAACTATAAAATAACCCATTATAAACTATTGATATTAAAAGTCATCACAACCCCAGATAACTAATTTGGTTACAACACATAACTAGGGCTAGTAAAAACTTGAAAGTAACAGACATAAAGTAAAAATGATGAAAAGTAATTGCGGTAAAGTAAAAGCTGAAAAATAAAATGCTAAGGTAAAAGAATCAAATTTTACTATTTACTATTTAGATATCTCCCTTAATATAATACATTAACTTGTGATTATTTTACCAACCGTCTATATAGGCGGTAACCTGATTAAGTCAAATTAAGTCCAACCAGCCATAAAGGCGGAACCAAAATAAACCTGCCATATAGGCGGTAAGAAAATTTAATTACCAACCGACCAATCTGGCTCTATCCTTGATTAATCAGGTTTAAAACCAGATTAAAATGAATTACCAACCGACCAATCTGGCGGTATCCTTTTTAAGTCAAATTTTAAATAGTGAATATATTATATTTAAGGGAGATTAATCTAAATAGCAATAGTAAAAGAATTACCTTTCACCCTAGCAGGGGGAAGTTACCTCCTCATGGTGAATAGTAAAAACTGTAAAAAGTAAAGAAAGTAAATTACTATTATTACAGAACGTAATTAAAATTAATTACAAAACTAAAATTAAAAGAAACTAGATAGAAAACTCCCTATTTACATCAGAGAATTCAGAGAGTGGTACATTTAAAACTGAAACCGCGAGCTCAATTTATAGGCGCGGATAAGCTTCTTTTGAATGATGGCGCTGCATTCTTCTGTCAATGCTACTGTCTCGTAATCTCCCAATCTCCGTTTTCTTGAAAGAATGTATTTCATGAATTTTACATAGTTAGGCATTTGTTCCAAGGCTTCTGCAAATTGAATGTTGATGTGCAGCTCTTTGAACACCTCCAGGAAATGAGCAAACTGCTTGTCCAGTTTGTTTTTCTGAAGACGCTGAGGAAAATATGGAGGTGGAGTGATCTTTCTTTTTCCTTTGCTTCTTTTTCCTCCGTCTGTTGCCCTGTTTCTTTTGGAACTTCATCAGCAGTTGTTTTGGCTCCAACATCTTTGTTGATTTCAGTACCACTTTACAACATGATGGCATGACACTGCTCCTTCCTTATGTTCCTTGGATTTGGTTCTGTGTTGCTGGGAAGATTCCCTGGCGGTCTGTAACTCTGAGCATTGGCTAGTTGTCCGATTTGATTCTCCAGTGCTTTGATGGAAGCATATTGGCTCTGAAACATAGCATCGTACCTTTTTAACTGAGTCAACACTTCTGCTACTCCTGGTTCATTTACCTGCTCATGGCCTTTGTTCTGTTGCTGGAATCCAGGTGGTGGATAGTTATGTTGCCCTGAATTGTTGATCCATGAAAAATTATGATGATTCCTCCACCCTGGGTTTTAGGTGTTGGAATATGGATTGTTCCACTGTCTGTTGAAATTGTTGACAAAATTCACCGTCTCTTCAAGTTGGTTCGGCTGTGGTTCTCATTATTCGATTGTGGTTCTCATTATTCCAGAAAATCCATTATAGAATGTTTGGACTTGAAGCCATTTTGGAATCTCATGGTGAGGACATTTCCGGAGCAAATCTTTGTACCTTTCCCAAGCTTTGTAGAGAGTTTCCGAGTCTTGTTGTACAAAGGATGTGATGTCATTCCTCAGTTTTCTAGTTCTGGCTGGTGGAAAGTACTTTGCAAGAAATTTGGTGGCTAAAGTGTTCCAAGTTGTGATAGAACCTGCTGGTAGTGAATGTAGCCAAGCTTTAGCTTTGTCCTTCAAGGATTATGGGAAAACACGTAGTCTCATTGCTTCTTCAGCTTCTCGGTTGTAATTGAAAGTGCCGCAAACTTCCAGGAAGTTGCTGATGTGGGTATTAGGATCTTCAGTTGCATTCCCCCCAAACTGAAGTGACTGCTGAATCATCTGAATGCATGTTTTGATGTCACCCGCATTTCCTGGTAAGGGAGGAAGTACAATACATGAAATGAGTCTGTCAACCACCGGAATGGTTCTGTCTCGAATGGTAATTGGTGGTGCAACCTCCAAAGGTTCAGGTTCCATGTTGACTAAAGCTTATTGGCCTTCTCGCCTTTCCCTTCTCAACTTTCTGATGGTTCTTTCAATTTCCGGGTCAAGCGGGTTCAAAGCTTCTGGTTCGTCTCATGAAGTTTATGAGATCCTGAAACACAAGAAAACAGCAACAATAAGTAAAAAGAAATTAGATATAAGTAAAGGTATCTAACCTTAAAATTAACAGTGAAAGATAAATAAGTCCCCGGCAACGGCGCCAAAAACTTGACCGGTGCTTACACACGCGTATAACGCAAGCGCACGTATCGTTCAAGTAGTATAAAAAGTATCGATCCCACGAGGACTTAATACCTAATCTATTAATTTTATGAGGTCAAATGATTACTAGTATCTAACAGGTTGTTTGAGTGATTTTAAATGGTGATGATTCTAAATTTAAAAACAAGTAAATAAATTTGTTCAAAAGTAGGTTTAAGAAAATTCAATATTAAAAACTATCTAGGGTTGTGATTTCTTCCAATATCATTTTAAAGATGAAGTAGTTATTTTATGTTTGTGTAATAAATCGGTTTAATAACCTGGACCACTAAATTATGCGAAAGCCTCTGTCGATGGTCAGACGTAAATACCCAGTTTAACCCAATTGAACCATATGTCTATATCAACCAAATTATCTGGATTCATTAAGTTTAAGTTCCAATTATGGCTACCCCCGCCCGACAGGTATATGTCTATCCTGTAAGGAAATTTATTAAAGGGTTATCTATTCTTAAGGAAGATCGTGGGCTATTAAGTCTAAGGCTGAAACCTAAAATTCATATGTCTAGTTCATTTTAGATTTACCAGATCAATCTTATTAGTGGCCAATTAACAAGATGCATTAGGCTTAAGAATTAATAATTAAACCTTTAAATTACCCAAACTATAAGATAACCCCTTATAAACCGGTGATATTAAAAGTCATCACAACCCCAGATAACTAATTTAGTTACAACACATAACTACGGCTAGTAAAAACTTGAAAGTAAAAGACATAAAGTAAAAATGATGAAAAGTAATTGCGGTAAAGTGAAAGCTGAAAAATAAAATGCTAAGGTAAAAGGATCAACTTTTACTATTTACTATTTAGATATCTCCCTTAATATAATACATTAACTTGTGATTTTTTTACCATCCGTCCATATAGGCGGTTACCTGATTAAGTCAAATTAAGTCCAACCAGCCATAAAGGCGGAACCAAAATAAACCTGCCATATAGGTGGTAATAAAATTTAATTACCAACCGACCAATCTGGCGGTATCCTTGATTAGTCAGGTTTAAACTAGATTAAAATGAATTACCAACCGACCAATCTGGCGGTATCCTTTTTAAGTCAAATTTTAAATAGTGAATGTATTAGATTTAAGGGAGATTAATCTAAATAGCAATAGTAAAAGAATTACCTTTCACCCTAGCAGGGGGAAGTTACCTCCTCATGGTGAATAGTAAAAACTGTAAAAAGTAAAGAAATTAAATAAATATTATTACGGAACGTAATTAAAATTAATTACAAAACTAAAATTAAAAGAAACTAGATGGAAAACTCCCTATTTACATCAGAGAATTCAGAGAGAATGGTACATTTGAAACTGAAACCTCGAGCTCAATTTATAGGCGCAGATAGGCCTTTGGCGTCGCAACTCCAGTCTCTTTTGGCGTGGCATGCTGAGGGCTTGACACGTGGCGATTCTGGATAAGAAGATAAGGCGACACGTGGCAAGGCGGCTGAGAGCTCACTTATTATGCTGATGTGGCATGACGTGGCGATGATGTGGTGACACATGGCAAAATGGTGTGTCGGCACCGTAGGATTGCGACACGTGGCACGCTGTGATTGGTTGATGATGACATGGCGATGACGTGGAGTGACACGTGGCACATGTGGCAATGGTGATTGTCAGCACCATAGGATGATGATACGTGGCACGACGCACGTTAGCAGATCGGCTGTGATGGTGACACGTGGCACGGCGCATGTTAGCAAAGTCAAACTTCTCTGATTCTGACACGTTGACCCGGTGCATGTTAGCACTGTTCGGCGTATGTTAGGCATCGCGACGCCAAAGGCTTACGCGTTGCGACACGTATAATGACCATTTTGCCCTTTTCATCCAATTTTCACTGTTTTGGCCCAAATCACCTCCAGAGAGTCCTGAAACTTTATTTATCTACAAAATAACACAAAACACATCAAAATATTCACAAAACTCAAGAAACTATACAAAATATTAGGTCAAATGATTGGGAAATAGTGATATAATTACCACTCATCAGTTGTCACTTGTGATTGATGGTGGTGGTTGGAAGACTTAAAAGCCTTGTACAATTTTTGGAAAATGAGATATGTATTTGATTTTTGAAATCAAACACACAACAACCAACTTCATCTTCTCCCTCTCTCTCCCTCAACATTCGGCCAAGGGCCAATTTTTCTCTCTTTTGGTTCTCTTTGCTGAGAACAAGAATGATGCACAAGGAAGATTTGTGGCAAATTTTCCAAGATGCTAGCACATCCAAGGGGTCTTACAAAGGTGATAGGGAAACCAACTCTTGAGCATAAAATCCACAATCAAAGCTTGGAGCTTGAAGATCATTTCCATGGAGGTTGACCGAATCTTGGAGGAGCACAAAATGGCTTGGCCGAGAGCTTCAAGCTTGAAGAAATTTTTGTTGTCCTTCGCATCGCAAAAGCCGATTAAAGTGAGTATTCCGTAACTTTACTTTGATGTATTCACATATTTTCATTGCTTGAATGACCTTGGGACTATAGTAGAAACCCAACAGGCTACAACACAGGCTAAGGAACCACGGTCTCATCAATGATCCAAGTATGTACTTTAACTAATTCATCTGATTCGGTCGATCATACATCATGGCAATGTGATGATCGAATAAATAACATCAGATGATAATCTGGCAAATCCGCTGACGAAAGCTGTTTCTCAGCAGAAGTTTGAGTGACCCGTGCATAGTTCAGGTGTTGGACGCTTGAGTGATTGGCTATAGGCCAAGTGGGAGATTGTTGGATAATTATGACCATAACATCACTATTAGTACATAACATGGTGTTGTTTTACAAATTAACTATGTGACAAAGGAAATTGCTTTTTTATCATTTGTAATTGGATTACCTGGATATATAAATGATAAAAGTCCTTATGATTAGTTCCGGATTAATAAGATATGAGAAAATATTAACCTACAAAGGTTTAATCATTAAATATCCCTAGTCGTAGTATTATCGAGACTGGACATCGATAATGTGGAATAGGCTAGTATTACACTTGTGCATGTTATGGAAGCGTAACGGCATAGTTATCATATATTTGGGTTTTGGATACTCATGCAAGTGTAATAAGAGGTTGTGTTTATCGATGGTACGGAAACATCTTCACTCTGGGTAGACCCCTCGGAATATCATTGGTAGTATAAATATGTGTATATGGGAATCTGAATCAGGGTAGGTGTATTTGATCTTAACCTGAGACTTTCATCGCTAATACTTACGACAATCAATATACTTTGGTTTTGGTCGTCCGGGGCTTTAACAGGTTCTGTGTACGCCTCTTCTGGGTATACTGAGAATCGTAGTGTATTGGGTGTGATTTCAAGAAAGAAGTATCACTTCGGTCATATGGAGATGATGATCACGCAGGGATACAAAACTGGTACTCTAAGTGCTATAGCCATCATGGAAGTATGACTAGGTCATGACTTTCTGATCATAAAGATACTAGTTGCTAGTGATTCGATATATGCTTCATGTGGGGCAGACATAACTCCAGCCTCAGGCCTTGCTTGTGACATCCGATACTGGATCATAATACGCAATATTATATATACTACGCCTGACAAAGATCTTGTATTCATTAGAAGAATATTTCTGGAGAATTGGGTAGGCACGGTGCTTTGCTAGAAGCCAACCAGTTCTTGTAAATCGGTAAGTGCGTGGTACCAGGTACGCATGTGTTCGGATAGTCCGATGACCGTATTTACTGCCAACATATCATTGGATCTCTTGGGTCGCATCCCAAAGATTCACCGATGATGTTTGACTCGAAAAATATTAATCTGGGATTAATTAAGAGAGAGAATGTTAATCTGGGATTAATTAAGAGAGAAAATTAATCTGGGATTAATTACGGCAAGAATTAATCTGGGATTAAATTCGTCGAGAGGATAGAACGTGATTAATTTGGAATTAATCGGTAAAATAAATTAATAGTTAAATTATATTTTACTATTTAATTTATTTAATTGGGTTAAAATAATATATTAGATATATTAAATGAAATTTACTATATCTAATATATTGAGAGTCAAATTTACTATATCCCTCTCTTCTTTGGGCAAATTTACTTCTCATTGGGAGATCAAATTTGTTCCATTCGTTCTTGCTAGCACATTTGGGAGTCAAATGAAGGTGATAGGGATACTCGTCCATGAGCTTGGAAGCTTCAACATCCATAGAAGTTTTGAACTCAAGCCGATCAATGTCAGTCCTCCGCAACTTATTTTTGATTTTATTCACACATAAATCACGGACACTAACAAAATGGCCACTGCAATATGGGTGCACAAAAGACTGAAAGAAAAACTATTCTCTATCTTTTGAAGATAGACCAATTGGCTTCTCTTAGTTTTGGCCATAAACCAATTGGCTTTCTTTTGAAAGTATTGGCCGAATGGCCTCTTATTTTTGTAAATATGGGCCGATTGCTTCCCTCTCTCTTGGACAAAATTTGTTTCTCCTTGGGAGATAAAATTTGTTCAATTTTGTTCTTGCTAGCACATATGGGAGTCATTTTAAGGTGATAGGGATACTCACCAATGAGCTTGGAAGCTTCAACATCCATAAAAATTTTGAACTGAACCAATCAATGTAAGTCCTCCGCAACTTATTTTTAATTTTATTCACACACGAATCACGCTTAGAGATCCCGTGGCATGTCTAAGACACTTACACTTAGAAGTGAGGTATTCTATATCAAACTCCGTCAGCAACACTAACCATCTGCCCAACTTCCCTACCAGTGAAGGTACTGATTGGGGATTCTCCTTCGCTACCACATGTATCTTATAGGATTGAAAGTAATGACATAACTTTCGGGAAGCCCATATCACCGCCAAGAAGATCTTTTCCACCTCTTGATAGCGAGGTTCATATGGAAGCATCTTCTTACTGAGGTAGTAGACTACATGTTCCACCTCTGTCTCATTTGCCCGTACCATCATCGCCCCCAGCGCTTCGGGTTCTATGGCCAAATACAACACCAATGGTTTGTCAGGCCTTGGAGGTTTCAAGACGGGCGGTTTAACCAAGGTTGGTCATTCCTCAATATCTTGAAGATGGGCTCATATACTAATGTTAGCTTGGCAATGAATCGACTGATATACTGGATTTTCCCGAGAAAAGCTCTAACTTCCTTTTCTATCTTGGTGTGGGCATCTCGGTAATTGCCTTGATCTTTTTAGGGTCCACTTCTATCCCTCCAATTCCTACCGTATGCCCTAAAAACTTTCCGGATGTTACCCCAAACACACACTTCTTGGGGTTGAGTCGAAGGTTGTACTTATCAACTCTTTGAAGGAATTTCTCCAGTGCTTCTATATGTCCGGCCCTCGTCTCTGATTTAACCATCATGTCTTCCACGTTTACCTCAATCTCCTTATTCATCAAGTCGTTGAATAATGTAGTGGCCATTCGTTGATAAGTGGCTCCCGCATTCTTAAGTCCAAACGAAATCGCCTTGTAACAATATATACCTCACTCAATGACGAAGGCAGTCTTATGCTTGTCTTCTTCGGCCATGAAGACCTGGTTATATCCTGAGAATCCATCCGTGAATGAGTACATAGTAGATAAAGCTGCGCTATCAACCAACACGTCTATATAGGGTAGCGGAAAAATCATCTTTTGGGTAAGCTTTGTTGAGGTCCCTATAATCCACGTACATTCTGACCTTTCCATCCTTCTTGGGTACCGGTACAATGTTGGCTAACCACTCGGGGTACTTCACCACCTCTAAGAACCCCACATCTATCTGCTTCTTGACTTCTTCCCTAACCTTTTCGGCCCATTCTAGCGTCATTCTTCGGAGCTTCTGTTTTACCGGTCTCATATTCGGATAAGTTGGTATCATGTGCTGGGCAATACCCATGTCCACTCCTGGCATGTCTTCATAGGACCAGGCGAATACTTTTGCATATTTTATTATATTCTCCCTAATTATTTCCGCTCATCAGAGGTAAACTCACTCGCAATTGAAATTTCCTTGGGGTTTTCATATGTACCAAGATTAAATGCATTTATCTTTGTTGAGTTAATGTCAAATATGCTCATGTCATGCATGTTATGATGTGTACTAACAGGAAGAGACTCGAACACGTAAGTAAAATTAATGTCTATATGATTAATAAATGCAGGATTACAATCAAATAAGTCAGGAAAATAAACATCTTCGTAATTTGTAGCCTTGTCTTTTTCCATCTTCTTGCTTTCTTCGAACGTTAGATTCTCCTACTGTAGTAGTTCTTCTTCCCATTTATCTTCCTCTTTTTCAACTTCCTTTACATGTGGTTCTTTTCCCATCACATCCTTGAAGATCTCGAATCCCAGTACTATGATCCCATTAACTTCTACTGGTTCAGGCCTCCTGTGGTTTTCACAAAGTATTCCATCAGCTGCATCCCTTTTACCATCTCTTCGTCACTGCTCGAAAATTTTTCCCAGAAATCTCTCCACTGCTTTGTTTCATCTTCACTACCACTATCCCATATCCCCATGCAAGAAGCTTGGTGGTTGAGAGTTTGGAGGACAAATTTTTCGGGCAGGCCGAAGTTGATCATATAGGTGGGTGGTGGAACGGAGTGGTAGTTGGGTAAAGGGTTTATGTGTGTGTTGGGTTGTTCTTTTTCCTGGTCAGATATCTTATGTGCGTCAATGAGGTTTTGGATCTCATGCATAAGGCGGGTGCAGTTGTCAGTTTCGTGGCCTTTTTGCTGATGGAAGTGACAACATAGGTTTAGGTCGAGGTAGTATGGCACATGGTTTGGAAGTGGTTTAGGTTCTAAGGGTTTTAGGAGTCCTTGCCTCTTCAGCTTTTCAAACAACTTTGACAAAGGTCTACGAAAATTGGAGAATTTTCCTGTTCCTGATGGCGGCGACCTCAGCAGGAGCGAGCTTGGTCCATGAAGGCCCCCCAATGGTTTTTCTATTCTGGCTGTAAAACTTTCTGTTCTCGGCTTTCTCTTCCTCGATATCCATGACAGTTTCTCTTAACTGTCGAAAGTCGCTAATCATGGAGGTCATCTTTCTCAGCTTGTTATAAATTGAGGGCATGGTGCCCTTAATGATCATCTTAATTTGGTCTTTCTCCGAGGGCTGTGTCTGCATCTTCAAGAGATGGCTTCTCCAGCGATCCAAAAAATCTTTGAAAGTATCTTCTGGCTTTTGTTTAGTGTTTTCTAGGTCACGGAGCGATAAGTCTATCTCCATGTCCATGACACATTGGTTCAGAAAGGCCTCTGCTAATGTCCTCCAGTCATCCCTGACATTTTTCTCCAGGCCATGATACCATACTACGGGCGCCCCTTCCAGTGACATCTCAAACATCTTCTGCACTTGACGCTTTGACAAACCCACTGAAGTTATCACTGAAACATATTGTCGGAGATGGACCCTTGGATCTTCGTTTCCGTTGAACTTGGCCATGTCAGGCATCTTAACTGGGGAGGCAGCTATTCTTCGAAAGTCATCGCATCAAAGTCTAATAGATCTTCATGTTTTCCCTTCATCTTGCGGGTAACTGACTCTACTTGTTCTCTGAGTTTCTGTAACTCTGCCTGAGGCCCGGCTATCCTTCATGCGACATACTCAGCCATGTCAATATCAAAAACATGGATTTCTTCACTCACCCTATTCGAGGGCTCCTCACGCCTTCCATCCCCATTGTTTTCAATTCCCACTGTGAGGGGTACTATCAGACTGGCCACAGCGTTGGTCAAAGCTTGTAGCTGCTCAGTAATTTTGGTGATGTTAGACTCCAATTGATCCACACGGGAATCTTCATTGTCTGACGCATCCATGTTTTCTAACCTCTTCTTAACAAGTCTTCCTTCTTCTCTAACCCAATGGATATCTATGATGGCTTTTAATATAAGGGGTCAGCATGATGCATGTATGCATGCGATGGATGAGATGTATGAGATGCATGAGATGCATGTGGTTATCAAAACAGCATATTCCCTTCCGACCTTATTCCTCCCACACCCGTGGTAAGTCCATTTCTGACCTAGGTATGGCTCATTTTATGCACCAATGTGGGGTATACAAAATTATTCTCTCTTACACTACGGGGGTGAACCTTGGCTACCTCAGTCCCTATTCGTTAGTAAAAGACAAAGGCCGCCCATTTAAAAAATTGACAAAGCCTATTATGGGATCATGCCATTGTCTATAAACGATGAATTGGGCCCTTGGTAATCACGGTTGTGGCGGAGACGGACTTGGAGATATCCAAAAGTACACAAATATGCCATAAAAAGGCGTACCCTTCCTAGATGAAAGCCAGTGGGGATATCAGACTCATGCATCAGGTATTTTCGGATCATGTTTGGACCTTCTAAGCCCATCAAGGTTTTCATACAAGTTGGCCCGTTATCATTTTAAAGCGTTCAATCAGATTATCGCGAGGTGTAAACTTGTCCCAGTTGAAAAGGCCCAACAGGTTTACACTTTTGTGATAAGGTGGCTAAATAACTTCAAATGATAGGGGACACAAACACAAGGTGGTCCATCATCACTTTGAAAACTTTTGGCCCAATCATCATAAGATACATACCCATCCCAGTTTAAGTGGTCCAACAAGTTTGTATCATATGACGATAAGCCCAAATGGATCCAAATGATAATGGGCCCAAACACAAGAATGAGGGGTAGCTTCTATAGGACACATAACTATGGTTCGTATATGGGCTTACAAGTGTATGGATAGGGCTCTCATTGGTAAAGGGTTGCACACAACTAGATCTCCCCACTCAAGGGTTCAAGCGACCAAGTGAGCATGCCTTTTTTATACCCTATGGTACGTTCCAATGAGTGATGGTTATCATCACATAACGATCTACCACCTTGAGTGAAAGCGACTTCACGATACATGACGCCATCAGGGGTAAGAAGGGTATGAAAAATATAAGAGACTTGGTTAACCAAAGCCAAAGCCACAAACACTACAAGGCATTGTTTCGGGGCCGATTCTCTATCCCCAGTGGAGTCACCATCTGTAGGAGCGAAGCGGGGTTTATCGCTATGACTATTATGTTTGGTGACTATGACACCGTTAGGCTCGCAGCCCGTAGAGAGTACAGATTAGCCCGCGGTGGACTAAACCGGAGAATAAATGAGTCACCACCCAGTGTGAACTAGGAAAGATTTAAGGCCGCACTCACCCCTCGCAAGGGAATACCTCAAACCCTTGGGTTCGGAATGGTCCCTTACTTCTACCAGTATAATGGACGTGTACACACAATGGTATAACCAAGTCTTAATGCAATTCATGCATAAAAGAAAATAAAATGTAATAACATACCCAACCAAAATAATAATCACAATAACGTAGTTCCAAAAGCATATTAAATTAACAAATACGAGATGCGATAACGAAAATTATAATAAACAATCAAAAGCAGGAAAAGCGTCAATGACTAAATGGCAAAAAAAAAGATGGGGGTTAATCATGTTGGCAGTAAATACGGTCGTCGGACTATCCGAACACGTAAGTACCTCGTACTACGTTTATACCGATTTACAAGACACGGTTGGCTTCTAGCAAAGTGCCATGCCTACCCAATTCTCCAGAAATATTCTTACAGGAATATATAGATCTGTATCAAGCGTAGTATACCGTAGTATTGCGTATATCGGCCCAGTATCGGATAGTCACGTGCTAGGGCTGGGGCTGGATAAGTGTCCGCCCCGTCCGAAGCACATGTCGGATGTCTGGTAAATAGTCTCTATAATCGGATATACATGACCTTGTCATAATATCCCGATGGCCGGCCAGCACTTAAGAGCACTAATACCGTATCCTGTGTGACATCATCTCCACTATGACTGAAGTAATACTTCCGTCTCGACATCACACCCAATACACTACGACTCTCTGATAAACCCAGAAGTGGTGTACGTAGAACCGGTTAAAGCCCTGTACCACCAAGACCAAAGTCTACCGATTATCGTAAGTATTAGCGATGCAAGTCTCAGGTTAAGACTATACACACCTACCTTGATTTCGGCCTCCCATAGACACATAGTCATAATACCAATGGGATTCCGAGGGGTCTATCCAGAGCGAAGCTGTTTCCCGTACCATCGGTGAAAACTATTGTTAAAGAGAGAGAACGATTAATTTGGAATTAATCGATAAATTAATATATTTGATATATTAAACGAAATTGGATTTCGACGCGGAATTAAAATTAGATTTTAATTCGGGCGAACGAATTAATTTAGAATTAATTCGTTAGCGACGTGAATAGTGATTTCGCTAGGCGTAATCATTTAATTACGACGCAACGGAAAATTCGTTAATTTGGAATTAGCGAACCCGAGCCCGAGATTGTTTGCGAGCGCATTCGCATTTCGAATTCGAGTACGGCACGCAAGTCAAATCGTGCGTCAAATCGCTAGTCACATCAAGCGTCAAATCACATGTCACTTTGAGTGATGTGAAAATTGGATTGATTGATTTGAGTGATTGATGTGAATAGTGATATAGTTGTTGAAAAGCATTAATAGACTTTTGCTTTTTGACTTTTGATATATTGAAAATGATTTATATATGTGTTTGGTTTTTTGGAAAATAAAAAAATATATAAACTAAAATCATTTTCTCTCTCTCTCTCACCACTCAACACGCACTTCTCTTTTCCCTCTCGTTTCTTCTTCCTCTCCTTCACGATTTTGAACCGATTTCTTCTCAAAATCTTCTGGTTTGACCGAATTTTTGAGAAGCAAATGAAGAAGAGTAGTGCTAGCACACACATGGGTTATACATAGTGATAGGGAAACGAATTTATGAGCTTGGAATTATTTTTGAAGCTTGAAGCTTGGAGCTTCCATGGTGTTCATCAATGGCCGATTCTTGGAGGGACAAAAACCAGTAAAACCGCACAGCCCACTGCAAGGAGGAGCTGCTGCCGTGACTTTGAGGGAGGCTTGAAAGGTTTTTTGTTCTTCGCATCTCAAACCCATCAATGTGAGTATGTATTCCGCCTTACTCCTTTGTGTATTCATGCGTTTTTTATGCTTGATTTCATGATCTTGGGACCTATATTAGAACTCAACAATGGTATCAGAGCTTTGATCAAGCATGAAAAAGTTAGGGTTAAAATTGGGTAAACTCGATTTAGGCATGATTTGGTTGAATTGTTTGATGAAGTATGCTTGAATGAGGTTGAATTGAAGTTGTGTATGATCAATTTCATGAAATTGGATTGGATTCAATTTTCCCTAAATTTTGGGCATGACAAATTGGGTAAAATCAATTGAAGCATGATTTGATTAAATTGATTGATTAAGTATGCTTAAATGTTGTTGAATTAATGATTGATTGGATCAATTTGAAGAAATTATGTTTGGAACAAATTTCCCCAATTTTTTATGTTGGCATAAAGTGACAAATTTGGGTAAACTTGATTTTGAGCATATTTTGTGAAATTGGATGAATGAGAATGCTTAAAGTATGTTTAATTTAAGATTGATTGGATCAATTTGTTGAAATTGTGTTTGGAACAAATTTCCCCAAATTGCTTATGTTGGCCGAAATTAAAGAACCCTAAATTTCTTGGTGATTTTGTTTGTTTGATCATTGGATGACTTAAAACAATTGGGTAATGTTGTTTTGAAGTTCAATTTGATTGAATTTTGATTTGGAACATTTTTCCCAAATTAAAGTGGCTTGGCCGAATTCAATTGAATTTGAAATTCATTGTGTTTTTTTTTTTATTTTAATTCATTGGATGAATTGAATTGATTTGGGAAATGATGATTGTGGATTCAATTGGATTGAAACCGAATCGGATTGGAAAAACCCCTAATTGCCGAGAACAAAAGCATGTAAATTGGGTTTGATTTTAATAAATTGTGTTGGACACTATTTAATGTTAAAGTGCATGATTAAGTATGCTAATTGATGTTTTAGAAATATTAATTGGGTGGTTAATTGTGTATTACACTTAGGTTAATTAATTATGGAATTTAGAATTTTATAAGTTAATTAATTGGGCTTATTTTTGGAAATTGGGCCTTTAAGGTTGTGATTGGGCTTTGGGCTTTGTTGTACAAAGTTGAGTTTAGGCAAATTTGGTTGGATCCAATTGGGCCTAAAACCGCATCCATAAAGTCCAATTATGACTTAATGGACCTTAATTATTTAATTGGGCCTAATGGGCCAAAATTGATTTGGGCTTATGGGGTAACTCCCGGATTGGATTTTGGTTGTTCGGTTTGACCCGAGTTGACCAAAAGTCCACGCCTTATAGAAATTAATTAAAAGCCCATTGGACTTTAATTAAATAAACATTAGATGTTAATCGGGCTTTGAGACCCGTTGCGATTAATTTGGAATTTAAGTCGTAAAGGTTCGTTAATAAAAGTGTAATATTTAATTTGGAATTAAATAGTGAATTAGAATTAAATGCGTATTAAATTGGATTTAATTATGTAGTTTAATTTAATTCAAGAATTCGTACTTTGAGTACTTATTCGCAAAACGAGTTTGACTCACGCAAAAAATCAAATCGTTGTTTGAACATTGGATGATCACTAATTATCAGATTAATTAATTGGATTAGATTGATTGATAACATGCTTGTATGAATACATGGTTGCGATGCATGAATAATGTATATCGGATGGATATTAGTCGGGTGGGACAATTTTGGAAATTGTAATAAATTTGATTTATTAATTGGACCTGCGTGTCCAGCCTTATCACCTCTATACTCTTTGTATTCTCTTCTCACCTATTCCCCTCAATGTAAATGAGGTTTCTTTAGAAGTGTAGTGTAACGGGTAGAAGTAAATACATGTGCTAGCTTTGGAGAGAGAAAATGAGAGATTTGATCTAGGATCAATGTAAAGTATCCATCCGCATATCATTATTATTTTATTTCATATGCGCTTTATTATGTGTTTAGAATGCATGTTTAAGGGTGTATGATGATGAGACCTTAATAAAGATAATAAATTGGTAGCCAATTGCACGCGAAAAACCCTCGCTCAATATCAAGTGTTTTTCCTTCCATTGAGTGATTCTCACTCAAGATCCGAGATTGGCATTGGGTTGTTGGCCAAAGTCAAGCCCTTTGTCCGTCGAAGATGTGTTTGAATCACGAGAGTTTTGTTCCATATCGGTGTCTTGTCCAAGTTGTGGTTTGTTGGCCAAAGTCAAGACCACTTCTTGTCCATCGACATTGATTACGAAGCTTTCCATGGTCAATGGGTCGCGCTTGACTGGGATCACTAGGTTTGTTGTGCCAAAGCCAAGGCTTAGTTGATTCAGAGGAAAAAGGTTAGGTAATACATTGGATGTATTGGCATATATAAGATATATGTTTAGGATTTGGATATCCGCCTACTGGATCTAGGAATTGGATGGGATCCAATTGATCTTCGAGATCTACCTAGTTAATTATCATACAATTTGTTGGCCAAAGTCAAGATTGTGATATTTAACGGGATCCTAGCCCACTAGGAAACACGGTTTCCCGAGTACTCGACAGAGGGTTAGAGGCTCGCCGAAAAATAGTGGGAGGCAAGAATTGAATTTGCAATACTCGTTCAATTACTCGCCATACGCGCTCATTCAAAATTATTTCGTCGTTAGATTAAATGTTAGTTGGACTAATATTTAAATTGTTGTTTTTAATAAGCAGTTGGACTGTATTATATTTGATTATATATAATTGGATTATATTAATCAATATATTTGAATTAATTAATTTCGATTTACAGTTGATTTTATAATTGGATTATAGTAATCAATGTAATTGAGGTTAATTAATTTAAATTATATTTGATTATATAGTTGGACTATTATAATCATTATAATAAATAGTACCACAAATCGTTGATTAAATAGTTGGACTATTAGAATCAAGATATAATTGAAAGATTGACATTTAAAACATAATCCTGGGAAAATGTGTTTAAATGGTTTAATTTTCAAATTGGGAATAAAGTTTCAGGATGGTCCTGGAAATTAATAGGTTATTTTATTTGATAAAATAATATATTAAGCTTGTAGCGCAAGGCGCACCTTAATTCGATATTCCAGAAACACGAGGCTTGGCCAAAGGCTTCTGGAGTGTTGAAACAGGCAAAGGCAAAATCATTATAATCTTCTGGGAAGATAAAGGACATATCCTAAGAAGGAATAGAAGACGAGCAAGGCTCTGACTTCAAATATGATTGTCATAATTATGTTCACAACTAGTATTGAAATTGGATTTTAAATACTTAGTGTGGTACATAAAATATATTGATGTTCAGAATCTGTTTTGAACAGGATACTGACTTCAATGAGATTTATCTGCGAATTGGAAACAGGACGAAAGTCGCTGTTTTAACCGTAGATACCTGAATTTAGGAACTACCTTCGGGTTAGTACTTAATTTAGAAACTGTTATAATGTAGCTAGTTTGACTAGAAACATTATCTCTATATCGCGTATAACCCGCTGCGGGTGTACCTTTATATTCTAGAACACTAAAGTGTTTCATTATATAAAGATGATATTGAGATAAACACATTAGATGTGAATAACAGGATTTATATTTTGAATATAAATAATATCTCAAATATATAACATGACAAATAAATAGCTCAAACTGATTTGATCAGTTAAGAAACTTAATTGTGGCATAGTTGTCAGGGACACTACTAAACAAGAATCGTATATCCGCACTTTTGAAGAGCGGGTACTAGGACTGATTTGATTCCATTCAAATAAAGTCTACGAATCTAGTCTATTTGGGCAAAGTGCCTAAAACACTATTTACTTGGTAAAAGTGTAAATGCCACCGATCTGTTAGCCCTACTTCATAGTGAAGCAAGTGGGCCCATGTCTAGCTAGGCTAGATATGGATATGAATATTTCGTGACCTGTACGGATGTGGCATCGCGTATGGTTATGTGTTTCTTTTGAAACACAAATCGGAAACTTTTAGAGTTTCGACACGAAATAGACAAATAGATCGGCTAAAGTATTAAACCGTCATGGTAAGACTGTAATGGAAAATACTTAAGCAATAAGTTTCTAGTTTTTATGAAAGAGTATAGTATTCTTTCAAATAAGGACTCCTCCCGGAATACGTCAGTTTGACGGTGTGTCCGAACGGATTAACCGAATTTTGTTAGACATAATAAGGTTAATCACGAGTCGCTCTGAGCTACCATTTCCTTCAACGGATAAGCTTTAAACAGTGCAAGAACTTATTTTGAATAAGGTTCCATAATAATCTGTTTGACAGATATCATATTAGATATGAACGGGAAAGAAACCGGGTTTCTCATTCTTGATAATTTGGGTATGCTAGGCATATGTTTGGATGATACCAAACTAAAACCCAAATAGGATAAGTGCCAAATGTAGGTTATCCTAGGGATACCATAAGTATTGTACTTATACATCTCACAAGAGAACAATTAGATTGTTACTCACCATACGGTTTTCCTGAGAGGAATACCGATATGCAGTGGTAAGTGGGAGGATAGTATAACTCGATGGAAATCGGAGTAATACTGTTCAAGGCACTGAATCTTAATGGAACATGAATAGTTCATCCAGGATGAGACTATTACCATTAATCTTCGAATACACAAGAACCGCGTAGGTCGGACAGAGTCAGAAAACAACCTGGGGTATGGGTTTCTGATCTAACCTTATAAAGATGTGAATCTTATTGAGGAATACCAACTGACTACGTATGAGGAAGTGATACAAGGTATCAACTCCCTAATTATGGCAAAGTGCCATATAATCCGAAATGGATTCCATGTATATCAACCAGTTTGGATACTAGTTGATGTACCACAAAGCATTGTGCCTAATGGTACTTAAAAGTCTTCTAGGAAGACATACATGGATGGCGACATACCAGCGTATAAAGCTAGGCTTTTAACGGAAAGGTATCGTTATCAACATTGTGTTGATTACGATTCAACCTTTTACCTGTTGCCACCGTAAATCCATTTGGATAATGCAGGTTATTCGATCCATGATTGGATTGAAGCAAGCATTAGGTTCTTGGAATTATCGTTTTGATATAATCATAATGGTGTATGATTTAATTCAAAACGAAAATAATTCTTGTGTATATAAGGAGGTTAGTGGGAGCGCACTGACAGTGGCTGTCCTATAAAATAATGATAATACGTCATTTCTTGGAAATGATATTCCCATAAAATAAATATCGGCGAAAGCTTGGCTTTCGAAATACTCTCCTAGAAACCGTACATTGAAAAATGTACAAGACCTGGTGTATCATACGCTTTGAGCATATGGATTCACAAACAGGCCAATCCGAGTGATAGTCACTGGATTAATGTTAAGAACATCCGTTAGTATCTTAGAGAACTAAGGATGTTGTCTTAGTCTATGGAGAAGGAGAACTTAAGTGACTGGGGTCACTGTAGCAAGTTTCATATAACCGATAAAGACGACTAAAAGTCGCAAACGGTACTATACAGTTTGAATAACGGTACAGTGAGCTGGAAATCTTCCAAGCAAGATATTGTTACCGAATAAACAAAAATGCGGGTTGTTGCTGCAGCTAAGGCAGCAATAGAAGTCATTTGGGTCGATACAAATCTAATTAGATTAGATATAGTTCTGTTAGCAGCTGAGCTAGGCGTCAGCACAGGCTAAAGAATTAATGGTCTCATCAACGATCCAGATACATACTTAGATATCATCTGATTCGTCGGATCATACATCGTGGCGATGTGATGATCGAATAAATCGCATCAAATGATAATCATGCAAATCCGCTGACGAAACATTTTCTCAGCAGTTTGAGCCAACCGTACATAGTTCGGGTGTGAGACACTTGAGTGACTGGCTATGTGCCAAGTGGGAGATTGTTGGACAAAATGACCCATAGCGTCACTATTTGCACAGATCATTGTGTTGTTGTAGCAAATTAACTATGTGACAAAGGAGATTGTACTCTCATCATTTGTGATTAGATCACCTTAGATGTATAAATGAAGAGAGGTCCATATGATTAGTTCCTGGATTGAGAATGATATGAGACAGTATCAGTCCCGAAGGATTAATCATTAAATATCCCTAGTCGTAGTATTATCGAGACAGGACATCGATAATGCGGAATAGGCTAGTATTGCACTTGTGCGCGTTGTGAGGGCACAACGGCATAGTTCTCATATATATAAGTATAGGATACTTATGCAAGTGCGATAGGAGGTTGTGTTTCACCGATGGTACGGGAAACAGCTTCGCTCTGGATAGACCCCTCGGAATCCCATTGGTATTATGACTATGTGTCTATGGGAGGCCGAAATCAAGGTAGGTGTGTATAGTCTTAACCTGAGACTTGCATCGCTAATACTTACGATAATCGATAGACTTTGGTCTTGGTGGTACAGGGCTTTAACCGGTTCTGCGTACACCACTTCTGGGTTTATCAGAGAGTCGTAGTGTATTGGGTGTGATGTCGAGACGGAAGTATCACTTCAGTCATAGTGGAGATGATGTCACGCAGGATACGGTATTAGTGCTCTTAAGTGCTGGCCGGCCATCGGGATATTATGACAAGGTCATGTATATCCGATTATAGAGACTAGTTACCAGACATCCGACATGTGCTTCGGACGGGGCAGACACTTATCCAGCCCCAGCCCTAGCACGTGACTATCCGATACTGGGCTGATATACACAATACTACGGTATACTACGCTTGATACAGATCTATATATTCCTGTAAGAATATTTCTGGAGAATTGGGTAGGCATGGCGCTTTGCTAGAAGCCAACCTTGTCTTGTAAATCGGTATAAACGTAGTACGAGGTACTTACGTGTTCGGATAGTCCGACGACCGTATTTACTGCCAACATATCCGGAGATCTCATGGGTCGCTTCCCGAAGATTCACCGATGACGTATAACTCGCACTTAATTAATCTGGGATTAATTAGAAGAGAGAGAAAATTAATCTGGGATTAATCACGGAGATATTTTATCTGGGATAAAATATTATTAAAGAGAGAGAACGATTAATTTGGAATTAATCGATAAAATAATATATTTGATATATTATTAGAAATTGGATTTCGACGCGGAATTAAAATTAGATTTTAATTCGGGCGAACGAATTAATTTAGAATTAATTCGTTAGCGACGTGAATAGTGATTTCGCTAGGCGTAATCATTTAATTACGACGCGACGGAAAATTCGTTAATTTGGAATTAGCGAACCCGAGCCCGAGATTATTTGCGAGCGCATTCGCATTTCGAATTCGAGTGCGGCACGCAAGTCAATCGAGCGTCAAATCGCTAGTCACATCAAGCGTCAAATCAAATGTCACTTTGAGTGATGTGACATTGGATTGATTGATTTGAGTGATTGATGTGAATAGTGGATATAGTTGTTGGAAAAGCATTAATACTTTTGCTTTTGACTTTTGATATATATGAAATGATTTATATATTGTTTGTTTTTTTTGGAAATAAAATAAATAATAAACTAAAATCATTTTCTCTCTCTCTCTTACCACTCACACACGCACTTCTCTTTTCCCTCTCTTTTCTTTCTTCTCTCCTTCACACGGTTTTGGAACCGATTTCTTCCTCAAAATCTTCTGGTTTGACCGAATTTTTGAGAAGCAAATGAAGAAGAGTAGTGCTAGCACACACTGGGTTATACATAGGTGATAGGGAAACGAATTTATGAGCTTGGAATTATTTTTGAAGCTTGAAGCTTGGAGCTTCCATGGTGTTCATCAATGGTCGATTCTTGGAGGGACAAAAACCAGTAAAACCGCACAGCCCACTGCAAGGAGGAGCTGCTGCCGTGACTTTGAGGGAGGTTGAAGGTTTTTGTTCTTCGCATCTCAAACCCATCAATGTGAGTATGTATTCCGCCTTACTCCTTTGTGTATTCATGCATTTTTTATGCTTGATTTCATGATTCTTGGGACCTATATTAGAACTCAACAAATCACGCATATATGTGCATTTCCCGAGTGGCACGTGGAGTTGTATCCCAAGTACAAACCGCACTATCATCCATTCAGATCCGGCTACAGAATTTACGTCTGGGTTTCTAGCCGATATACCACAAGGGATAATAACATACATAATCATCAATGCAATGTCAACGGACATAAAAAATAGACATGAAAATATATAACAATGCATATACATATAATCATCAACATGAACAAAAAGTAAACAAAATAAAGGCGAAATAATAAAACAACAATAAAAGTGAATAAATAGATAAAAAAAAAAAGGATAATTAACGAAATGCCAAAGAAAAAATGTGACCAAAAATTTGGCCGTCTTTGAGGTATGACTTCGAATACCCGGATGGATGTATTTCACGTTCAGCCAGACATGCAGCGTCCAGAACTATAAAAATAAATATGGTAAGGGTGCCATCATGTCTTACCTTTTGAGTTGCTTTCTTGGAAGTGCGTTAGGCCGTCGCTGGAAGGATAGCTGGTTCTGGTTGCTGTTTTGTTGTTTTCTGGTTGCTGTTTTACTGTTTCTGGTTGTTTTGATTGTTATTTCTGCTTTATTGTTTGCGCTATTTTTCTTCTATTTTTCTCTCAGTTTTTCTACTATTTTTCTCCCGGTTTTCTTCTATTTTTCTCTCAGTTTCTACTTCGCTGTTTTGCTTCTGGTTTGCTTGTTGTTTTCGGTTGGTTGTTTTTGTGGCTTGTGTTGGGTTTCTAAGATATCCCAAGATCAATTTAAGCAATGAAACATGTGAATACTCAAAGAATAATTTACAAAATAATACTCACTTTGATCGGATGTTGGATGCGTCAAATACGAAACTTTGCTCCTTGAAGTTTCGGCCAAGCTCCTCATTTTGGGATGAAATCCAAGCTCCAAGCTTTGTTGTTGATTCCAAGCTCAAGGATTGGTTTCCCTAACACCTTATATGATTCCTTGATGTCTGCTAGTACTTAGAAAAATTGAAACAATTCTTCCTTTGCTCTTGATGAATTCAGCCAAGCCAAATGGGGGAGAAAAAACTGCACTTTACCGTGAGGGAGAGAGAGAGTGCAAGATGAAGATTTTTGTTTTTCTTGTTGTTATGTTTTCAAAAAAACAAATTTAAGATATACCAAAATCAATATTTGGTATATGTCAAAAAATCTCACCAACTTGGAGTGTAAAACAAGTCATCACCCACCCACCAAATTCCATCACCAAAAAGGTAAGTCAAATGACTTGTGATGTGACATGTGGGCCCCACTTGAATTCAAAATCCGAGTGGGCCCGCAAAACACTCCCGGGTTCAGGTTCGCTAATTCCGAATTAACGAATTTTCCGTTGCGACGTTAATTAAATCAAATTTAAATAATTATGCGTAGCAAAATTACTATTCATATCGCTAGAGAATTAATTCTAAATTAACTCGTTCGCCCGAATTAAAATCTAATTTTAATTCGGTTAAGAAATATAATTTCATTTAATATATCGAATATATTATTTTATCGATTAATTCCAAATTAATCGTTCTCTCTCTTCAAATAGTATTTTTTCCTATATAAAATCTCTCCGTTATTAATCCTAGATTAATTATGTTCGAATCATACGTCATCGATGAATCTTCGGGAAGCGACCCATGAGATCCCTGGATATGTTGGCAGTAAATCCGGTCGTCGGACTATCCGAACACGTACGTACCTCGTACTACGTTTTTACCGATTTACGAGACATGGTTGGCTTCTAGCAAAGCACCGTGCCTACCCAATTCTCCAAAAATATTCTTAAAGTAATATATAATCTATGTCAGGCGTAGTATACGTAGTATTGCGTATTGCGATCTAGTATCGGATGTCACATGCAAGGCCTGGGGCTGGAATAGTGTCTGCCCCGTACGAATCACATATCGAATTACAAGAAACTAGTCTCTTTAATCGGATAATCATGACCATGTCATATTATCCCGATGGTTGCAACCAATTAGAGTACCAGTTCTGTATCCCTGCATGATCATCATCTCCATATGACTGAAGTGATACTTCCATCTTGACATCGCACCCAATACACTACGATTCTCAATAAACCCAGAAGAGGCGTACCCAGAACCTGTTAAAGTCCTGGACGACCAAAACAAAAGCGTATTGATTGTCGCAAGTACTAGCGATGCAAGTCTCATGTTAAGACCAAACACACCTACCCTGATGCGGATCCCCATAGACACATAGTCATACTACCAATGGAATTCCGTGGGATCTATCCAGAGCGAAGCTCTTTCCGTACCATCGATAAACACAACCTCCTATCACACTTGCATAAGTATCCAATATTTAAATATATGAGAACTATACTGTCACGCTTCCATAACACGCACAAGTGCAATACTAGTCTATTCCGTATTATCGATGTCCAATCTCGATAATACTACGACTAGGGATATTTAATGATTAAACCATTATGATTGATACTGTCTCATATCTTATAATCTGGAACTAATCATAAAGACTTTTATCATTTATATATATTTAAGTAATCAAATTACAAAATGATAAAATGCAATTTCCATTACTACATAGTTAATTTGTACAAAAACCACAATGTCTTTTACAAATAGTGACGCTATGGGTCATAATTGTCTAACAATCTCCCACTTGGCCTATAGCCAGTCACTCAAGCATCTAATACCTGAACTATGTACATGTCGCTCAAGCTTTTGCTGAGGAATACCTTTCGTCAGCGGATCTGCAATGTTGTCCTCTGATGCGAGCTTCTCGATCTTCATATAGCCACGATGTATGATCTCACGAATTAGATGGAAACGTCGAAGAACATGATTGGATCGTTGATGAGATTGTGGTTCCTTAGCCTGCGCTATAGCCCCGTTATTATCACAATATAATGGAACGGACTCAGCTGCTAATGTAACTACTCATAATCTAATTAGGAATTTACGGATCCAAACTACCTCTTTTGCTGTTTCAGCTGCAGTAATATACTCCGCTTCAGTTGTTGAATTGGCAACAGTCTATTGCTTGGAAGATTTCCAGCTTACTGCCCCATTATTCAAATAAAATATGTACCCGGATTGTGACTTATAGTCGTGTTTATCGGTTTGGAAACTTCCATCGGTATACCCAGTTACCTCAAGTTCTCCATCTCCATAGATTAAGAAAGCATCCTTAGTTCGTCTAAGATACTTAAGGATATTCTTAACCGCCATCCAGTTACCATCAGCTGGATCGGCCTGATAGCGACTACACATGCTCAAAGCATATGAGACATCAGGTCGCGTACATATCATGGCATACATGATCGATCCAACTGCCGAGGCGAACGGTATCCGACTCATGTTGTCTCTCTCATATTGAGTTTTAGGACACATGTCCTTAGATAGAGTGAGCCATGTGACACTGGCAACAGTCCCCTCTTGGACTGATCTATGTTGAATCTCTTCAACACTTTGTTAATGTACGTGCTCTGGGAGAGTCCAATTAGCTTTCAAGATCTATCCCGGTAGATCTTTATTCCTAGAATAAAGGCTGCTTCTCCCAGATCCTTCATGGAGAATTTTAATGAAAGTCAAGCTTTCACCGACGTTACGTTAACATGGGAATATCATTGCCAATAAGCAATACATCATCAACGTAAAAGACAATGAATGTCACTACGCTCCCACTAACCTTCTTATATACACAAGGATCATCCTCGTTTTGAATGAAATCATATTCTTTTATGATCTCATCAAAATGTTGGTTCCAAGAACGCGATGCTTGCTTCAATCCATAAATGGATCGATTTAACTTACAAACCTTGTTTGCAAGCCTTGGTATAACAAAACCGTCAGGCTGTTGCATATAAACATCCTCCAAAAGGTTTCCGTTAAGGAAAGCAATTTTGACGTCCATCTGCCATATCTCGTAATCGAAATATGCAGCAATAGCAAGCATTATCCGAATGGATTTAATCATGGCAACGGGTAAAAAAGTTTCATCGTAATCGACACCATGTCGTTGAGGATACCCTTTCACTACAAGCCTAGCTTTGTACGTTTGTACGTTGCCATCCATGTCAGACTTCTTCTTGAAGACCCATTTGCAACCAATAGGCTTTACGCCTTCTGGTGCATCAACCAGTGTCTAAACTTGGTTGGTGTACATGGAATCCATTTCGGAATTCATGGCATCTTGCCATAAACCGGAGTTGATACCTTGTATCGCTTCCTCATACGTAGCTGGTTCGTCTTCCTCAATAAGATTAATATCTACATGAGGTGAGATCAGAAACCCATACCTCTCAGGTTATTTTCTGACTCTCTCCGACCTACGCGGTTCTTATGTATTCAAAGATTGTGGTACAGTCTCATCCCTGATGGACTATTCATGTTCCGTTAAGGATTCTGTGTCAGGAATAGTATCACTTCGATTTTCATCGAGTTCTACTTTCCTCCCACTTATCACTGCATTTAGGAATTCCTTCTCAAGGAAAACCGCATGTAGAGCAACAAATAATTTTTTCTCTTGTGGGTGATAGAAGTAATATCCTTTGGTTTCCCTAGGATATCCTACAAATAGGCATTTATCCGATTTGGGTTCTAGTTTGGTATCTTCCAAACGTTTGACGTATGCCCAGCAACCCCAAATCTTCAAGAATGAGAAACCCGGTTTCCTTCCTGTCCATATTTCATACGGAGTCTGTTGAACAGACTTTGACGGAACCTTATTCAAAATAAGTATTGCACTATTCAATGCATATCCCCAGAAGGAAATAGGTAGCTCTGTGCGACTCATCATAGACCTTACCATGTCTAACAAAGTTTGGTTTCTCCGTTCGGACACACCATTTAATTGCGGTGTTCCAGGAGGAGTCCACTGTGAAAGAATACCATATTCTTTCAAGTAATCAAGAAACTCACTGCTTAAGTATTCGCCACCACAGTCCGACCGTAATGTCTTAATACTTTTGCCGGTCTATTTTTCTACTTCGTGTCGAAACTCTTTGAATTTCTCAAAAGTTTCCGACTTGTGTCTCATAAGATACACATAACTATAACGCGATGCATCATCCATAAAGGTTACGAAGTATTCATATCCACCTCTAGCCTGGCTAGACATGGGCCCACATACGTCACTATGAACGAGGGCTAACAGTTCGGTGGCACGTGCACCTTTACCGCTAAAAGGTGATTTAGGCATCTTCCCTAATAAACAAGATTCGCAGACGTCATATGAATTTGGATCAAATCCGTCCAAGTACACACTCTTCGAAAGTGTGTATATACGTGTCTTATTTATGTGTCCCAGATGACAATGCCACATGTAAGTTTCATCTTTGTTACTTACTTTGAGCCTTTTATTTGTTACAGTATATGTTTGAGATTGATTCATATTCAAAATATAAAGACCATTATTTACATCTGCTGTGCAAATTTCCATATCATTTTTATACATAAAACACCCAGTGTTTCTAAATACAAAAGTATACCCACATTGGGCTAACATAGATACATAAATAATATTCCTAGTCAAACTAGGTACATAATAACAGTCTGTTAGTTTAAGTACATGCCCCAAGGGCAGTTCCAAAACAAAAGTACCAACGGCCAAAACGGCGATGTAGGACACAGAAATCTGCGACGCATGCTGTTCTAGGCTCGCGGCCTAGTCGGGAGTACGGAGTAGCCCACAGGGGACTACACCAGAGAAATAAAAAAATGGAGTCGCCACCCGATGTGAACCTGGAAAATGATTTAAGGCCGCACTCACCCCTCGCAAGGGAAGACCTCAAACCATTGGGTTCAGAATGGTCCCTTACTTATGCCATTTGTAATGAAATGATTTGTGCAATAATTTAATCGGATCTACGCAACATGTATTCTATTTCTAAGTTCACATGCATGAAAATAAAACTCATATCTAAGTTTGCATACATAAAAGTAAGTGAAATAAAGGCAAGCACACAATCTCACGAACACATTAAGTAGATAAATGCGGGAATATAAATAAATGATAACAGTAAAAGTGTCAATAATGAAATGATATGATTAATTATGTAATGCAAAAGAAATTACCAAAGAAGCGAACATGCATGAAATGTGAAGAAAATAAATATGTTCACATCATGTGCATTCGTGTAGCGTTTGAAAACGCGTTCGAATGGTGAACAGAATGTTTGCGTCCGTATAGCGTTCGAGAACACGTTCGAACGGGATAAGACCTGATGCATGATAAAATAAAATGCATTCGCGTTCGAGTAGCGTTCGTAAACGCGTTCGAACAGACTGAGACAGAATGCGTACATTCGTGTAGCATTCGGAAACACGTTCGAACGTGATTACCAAAATGGCATCTGAAATGACACAAACACATGCATGGATATACAAATACACAATGTAGGACATCGTGTGCCCGATGGAACACATTTCATAATAAATCAAGTGCACTTCGTCCGGCGCGGCAAAACATCGTGGTAAAGGTAGCCTTTAGGAATTTCCCTCGAATAGAGGACCTTTAATCCACCCTAGCTAGCCCATGCGCATTAAATTATCAATACATGAATAAGAAAATAAATAATATGGGACCTTGTATACCCGATTGAACACATTTCACGTTCAATCGAGTGTACCTCGTCCGGCGCGGCAAAACATCTTGGTAAAGGTAGCCTTTAGGCATTTCCCTCGATTAGAGGACCTTTAATCCACCCTAGTTAGCCCATGCACACTAGAATGTAATGTATGCATAAATAAAACAATGATATGCAAATGGTAAATGACATAATAAAAGGCGCGGCAAAACATCGTGGTAAATGTAGCCTTCAGGCATTTCCCTCGAATAGAGGACCTTTAATCCACCCTAGTTAGCCCATGCGCATTATATTACAATGCATACAAATGAATGAGACAATAATGTGGAACTCCGTATATCCGATTAAACATATCTCACATTCAATCAAAGAATACTTCTTCCGGCGCGGCAAAACGTCGTGGCAAAGGTAGCCCTTTGGCTTTTCATCCCTCAAAATGGAGGACCTTTAATCCGACTTGATTTTCCCATGCGCATTACATTACCATGCATAAATAAGTAACATTCAGAAAGTAATAACATACTAACGACTAAATCATGCTTAAAAATAAATAACATACTAACGACTAAATCATGTTTAAAAATAAATAACATACTAACGACTAAATCATGCTTAAAACGCGAGGTTGGATGAAACGAAACATGTGAATCTCTCAAGTGGTACGTGGCATTGTATCCCGAGTGCAAACCGCAATACCATCCATTCGGATTCGGCTACGAAATTTACGTCCGGGTTTCCATCCGATATACCGCAAGAGAGAACACATATTCTGTTCATCCGAAAATCACATAATGCACCAATCCACAATACTCATGCGAAATAAAGTAATAAAAAAATAAATAAAAATGAAAGAGAATAAATAAAAAAGGTGCCCTCAGGTCTAACCTCTTTAGTCGTCTCTCGAAAGTGCGGTATGCGACTGTCAGAAGGGTTGATGCTCCGCAACCTTTCCGGTTCACTGGTTCAATGTTTTCCTTCGCTGATTCGTTGTTTGGGCTGCTGTTTTCACTCTGTTTCACTGTTGTTTTCACTGTATTTTCTTGTCAGTGTATTGAGGTAAATATGGGACTGTTTCAGGGGCTGCTGGAAGGGAGTTTGGCATGAAAGTCAGGGGCTGTTCCAGGGGTATTCGGGCTTGTTCAGGGGCTAACTTCAAGGGCTATTTTTGGTGTTTCAGGGGCTGGTTTCAGGGGCTATTTTTGATGTTTCAGGGGCAGGTTTTAGGGGCTATTTTCGGTGTTTCAGGGGCTATTTTTGGTGTTTTAGGGGCTGGTTTCAGGGGCTGTTTTGGGGAATATTTTGGACTGATTTAGGGTCAGTTTTCGGGCAGGTTTGGACGGTTTTTGGTCTCGTTTTATGGAGTTAAAAGATAGTACGTTATGTGTGTGTGTTGTTGTTAGTGGGCAGTGTGTGTTGAAGCTGTGTCGGTTTGGTCGGTTTGGGCAGTTGAGGGCTGTCTTGGAGTCGTTTTGAGGTGTTTATCTTCGTTTGTTTGGTTTGCGTTGTTCGACAGTAGGCTAGTCTTTTGTTGATGGCTTTGTGAAGGCTATTTTGTTTTATCGAGTTTTCTGTGCTGTTAAGGGTGTTGAGAAGGGCTATGTGCGGTGAAGGTTTATTGGATGTGCATGGTGTTTGTTTTGAAGGGTTTTTGTGAGGAGTGAGGGACGTGAGGATTCTAGGGAGAGAGATGAGGGGTGTGAATGAGCTAGGGTTTTTCGTACTGTTTTGTGAGTGTATGCATGAATGAGCTAGCGTTCTTAAGGTTGAGTTTGTGCCTCTTTTTATAGGCAAAAGCTAGGGTTTACCTTGCATGGGAAGGAAAGATATCATGCAATCAATGGTGATATCTCCTAATTAGCATATCACAAGGAAAATATCTACTTAATTTAGGGAGGTGATTTGTTTAAATTTGATTTTATTTCTTTTAATTACGAATGTGATTTATCTTGATTTTATTTGATTTCATTTAATTTTTTTACATTTGTTTTAAATGTTTTAATTATTATTGGATGTGATTTGATGGGCTTGGGCTAGGTGGGCGTGTGGCTTTGGTTTTGGTCTAGGGATGTGTTTTAAAACAGAGGTCCAACAAGCAAACCCGAAGATAAACAAGCGAATTAAATCCAATAAGATGTCAATTCCTGACTCTTCCCTTCCGACGTCCGTTTCCCGCAACTTCCAAAATTTAAAAAGGTAGTGCCTCCATATGAGGCTCATCATGGGGCTTTCATGCAAAAATGAAGTGCCTACAGGCGACTCGTGTCCCATTTCCAATGCGGAGGTCAATGTCTCCTGAGGCTAGTCTCCTACTAATCTGCAGATCCTGCACATCAGTACATATATGACTACCACAACCAGAATCAAAAATCCAATTTTTAAAACTAGTAGTAGACATGTTTATTTCTATAACAAACATACCTGAAGCCGGTGCCTTGTCCGCTTTGATTTCCTTCATGTGTGCCTTGTACTCGCGGTAGTCACGCTTCCAGTGACCCCGCTTCTCGCAATGCAAACATACATCTTGGGATTTGTCCTTACCCTTCCCAGAAGGTTTTGACGATTTGGCCTTGCCTTTCTTTTTCTTCTTCTTCTTTACACCTCCAGTCGCCTTAGGCCAAGCCCTTGGAGTCTGAGATGTTGAAGCGAAGGGCTTCTTACCTTTTAGGAGCTCTTTTTCTGCTTCGCGGATTGTGGACATCAAATCTCCAAGAGTTTGGTCTTGGTTCAACAGATTGTAGTTCATGATGAACCCACTCCAAGTGTCGGGGAGAGACTGTAGGATCAAATCTACTGAAGTCTCAGTCTCGAAGACAATGCCCATCTGTCCCAGCTGCTCAATGTCAGCAATCATCTGTGACATATGGTGCTCAACAGACGTAACTGTAGGCACTACATTTTTCCATATAAGTCCCGATGATGAGTCTCACATGGAGACACTACCTCTTTAATTGTGAAAGTCACGGGAAATGGACGTCGGAATGGAATAGTCAAGAATTGACGCATTGTTGGATTTAATTCACTAGATTAGCTTCGGGTTCGCTTGTTGGACCTCCGTTTCAAAACACATCCTTAGTCCAAACCCCCACAAGACACACACCAAGCCCACACACCACTAAGACACACACGAAGCCTACCAAAATGGACCAAATTCACGCCCAAAGACTTAAGCCACACGTCCACTCACCTTCCAAATTAACAAAAAACACATATTAAACACATGCATAAATCAAGCCAAATCCCGTTCCAAAATTAAAGAAATCCCATCAAATACTTTCTTAATTCACTTAAATTACATTCCCTAATTAAAAGATACAAATCAAATCATATCCCTAACTAAAAGAGAAGAAATCAAATTAAATCAAATTACTTCCCTAATTAAAAGATTTTTCCTTATCACATACTAATTAAAAGTATCTCCCATTAATGCACAAATCATTTTTCCTTCTCAAACAAGGATAGCCCACATCTCTTTGCCTATAAAAGAACCCTTCACCAACACATTAAACCCCTAGCTCAATCTCACGCCCAAAGCACAAAATCTGCCTCTCATTGCCGTGAAAGAAGAAGTCCCCACAGCCCCTGCAAACTGCCCTCCATTTCCGCACCACACCATCACCAAAAACCTTGAATTGCCGCACCCCTCACTGCCCTGAAATAGCCATATAACTGACCTACTGTTCAGCCCTTTTACTGGCGCATATCACCACTAAAAATAGCCATTCACGGCCTTATAAACCCCCCTCACTGCACGAATAAAACCCTCACTGTCCAGCCCCTCAAATTGCCACACAATCCCCCCTGAACTACATCCTCTTACCGCAAAACACTGAAACTGTCCAGACATCACTGCAAGCACACAACCCCCTTAAAATTGTCCAGTTTGCCACATATTTGACCCCAGAAAATGCCCCCAGATAGCCCTAAAACCGCAGTAAAAATAGTCCAAAAATTGCCCCCAAAACAGTCCAAAAAATACAGGCCAAACCAGTCCAAATAACCCACAAAATAGTCCATAAGTTGCCTTAAAACAGTGACCAGAAAATACAGTGAAAGTAGCAGCGAAACAGAGTGAAAACAGCAACTCAAATAGTGAAACAGCGAGGAAAAATGTTGGATTAGTGAACCGGAAGAGTTGCGGAGCATCAACCCTTCCGATGGCCGTGTAATGCGCTTTCGAGAGACGACAAAAAAGGTTAGACCTGAGGGCACCTTTTTATTTATTATCTTTCGTTTTTGTTTATTTTAATACTTTATTTCGCATGAATGTTATGGATTGATGCGTGATGTGAATTCCGGATGAACGGAATGCATGTTCTCTTTTGTGGTATATCGGATGGAAACTCGGACGTAAATTCCATAGCCGATTCCGAATGGACGGTATTACGTTTGCACTCGGGATACAATGCCACGTACCACTTGAGAGACACAAATATTTTGTCTCATCCAACCTTGTGTTCAAGCATGATTTAGTCTAGTATGTTATTTATTCTTAAGCATGATTATGTTATTTTTTATGCGTGTTATGGTTATTTTCTTTCACAATAGGAATTTAATTTATGTTTATGTTAAGAATGTTATTTATTTTTCGTGTATGATAATTCAACATGCTCATTGTGTGATATCGTTTTTTTTCCATTATGAGGACTTACTTTTAAAGCATGCAAACTTAGACGTAGGATTTATTTTTATGAATGCAAACTAGATCTAGGTTACTCTTGAATATATATGTTGTGTAGATTCGGTTAAGTTATTGCACAAATCATTTCATTACAAGTGGCATAAGTAAGGGACCATTCCGAACCCAACGATTTGATGTCTTCCCTTGCAAGGGGTGAATGCGGCCTTAAATCATTTTCCCGGTTCACACTGCGTGGAGACTCCATGTTATTTCTCCAGTTTAGTTCCCCCGTGGGCTATTCCGTACTCCCAACAAGGCCGCGAGCCTATAACAGCGTCGTCAATTTCTGTGTCCTACTGTCTGGCGACTACACTATGGGATAGATAATCGGCCTCGAAATAATGTCTTGTAGTGATTTTGATTTGTGCTTTAGTTAACCGCGTCTACCGTGGGTTGAAAAGGGTTTAATCAAAGGCATTATTATAGCTTGGTAATGGTTTGGTGTCTTCCTTCATTAACTACCTTTCTATAAGGAAAAGCTGTGAAGGCACCTATATAATCATTTACCTGTAGCTCACTGTGATGGACTAATTTGGAGGACTTGTTGTTTATTACTGTCACCAAACCGATAAGAGCCTAAGAGGCTTGGGTATTTAAGAGAGTCCGCTCCACCCTCCCTCTGGGGAATCTTCAATAAGAAATCTATTTGACAGTCAGTCATGTATCATCACTCGTTGGCACGTACCTTAGCGTATAAAAAAGGTGCGCTCACTTGGTCACTCGAACCCTTGAGTGGGGAGTCATAGTCTTGGGCAATCTTTCGCCGGCGAGAGCCTTTGTCTACACTCCCATAAACCCATACGTGAACTATCGTTGTAGGGCCAATAGAAACTATTTGTTTATGCCTATGTTTAGGACCATCGTCATTTGGATTCAATTGGACCTTTTGTCATTAGGTATGGGCTTGTTGGGCCATCTAAACTGGGACAAGTATGTGCTTTATGACAGTTGGGCCAAAAGCTTCTGAAATTCCAATGGGCCATCTTGTGTTTAGGCCCCTTATCATTCGAAGTTGTTTAGACATGTTATCGCAAAAGTGTAAACTTGTTGGGCCTTTTCAACTGGGACAAGTTTGCACGCGCAATAGTATGATTGAATACTTTAAAATGATAATGGGCCGACTTATATATCTCATACATCGCACGCATCTCATGCATCTCATGCATACACGCATCATTTTAACCCTTTATGTCTTAAGAGCCATCATAGATACCCGTTGGGTTAGGGAAGATGGAAGACTCGTCAAAAGACCGTCAGCCAACATGAGCAAGTCAGCTAACGAGGGATCCCGCCTGGATCAATTGGAGATCAAAGTAACCAAAATTACTGAGCAGTTGCAAGTTTTGACCAATGTTGTGGCCAGTTTGATCGTACCCCTTACAGCCAATAACAGAAAGTTGTGCAACCAGAATGGAAAGATCATTGGGGAACCTTCAAATACCAAGCCCACTCCCTCTGAGGTTGCCCCTATCAGAAATAGACGATTCTCCAATCTTGGTAGACCTTTGTCGGAGGTATTTGAAAAGCGGAAAAGACAAGGACTCCTAAGTCCCTTAGAACCTAAACCAATTCCAAACCCTGTGCCACGCTACCTTGACCTAAACCTATACTGTTACCTCCACCAACAAAGAGGCCATGAAACTGACAAATGCACCCGCCTTAGGCATGAGATCCAGAACCTTATCGACTCCCATAAAATACCTGACCCGAAAAAAGAGCAACCCAATACACACAGAAACCCTCTACCTAACTATCACTCTGTCCCACCACCTACCTATATGATTAACTCCAGCCTACCCAACGACCCTATCTTCCAAACTCATGACCATCAAGCTTCCTGCATGGGAATATGGGGTGACAGTAGTAAAAATGAAATGGAGTAGAAAGGAGAAAGTAAATGGGAAAAAGAACTACTGCACTTGGAGAATCTGATGGTCGAAGGAAGCAAGAAGACGGGGGAAGACGAAGTTGCAAATTATGGAGATGTTTGTTTCCCTGATCTTATTCAATTATGATCCAGCATTTATTAATAAGGACATCGGCTTCGTCTACTTGTTCGAATCTTTTCCTTAATAATAATAAAGACGTTCATTTCGCTTACCTGCCTGAGTCCATTCCTTTCAATTTGCACGACATAAGTATATTTGAAAAAAGCAATCAACCCTGGTACTATGATATTCAGTGATGCTTAGAACACGGGGGATTCCCAAAAGAAGCAAGCAGAAAAGACAGGATAGCCATTCAGAAGTTGGCTTCTCAATATGTGAGTTTGAAGGGAGAACTATACAAAAGACAAACAAATGGCATTCATATAAAGTGTTTAAGAAAAGAGGGAGCTTGAAAGGTGATGGAAATAGTACTGCCGGTGGAAGTTGAGATACAATCCATACGGGTATTAGCAGAAGCAGAATTTCCTAAACAATAATGGGCCTTGCAGAGGTTTGAACAGTTAACATTGATGGATGAGAAGAGGATGAAGTCCTTGCATCATATGCAGATATACCAGAAGAGGTTAGGCTCGATCATTCAATAAGAGGGTGCGTCCTGCAAAAAATAAGAAAGGGTGATCTGGTGCTTAAGCAGTCGAAGCCGTCAATGACAGACCCGAGAGGAAAATTTAGACCCAATTGGGAATGACCCTACATAGTCCGGAAAGTAATGGGAAATGGGGTAGTGAGACTGTCAGATTTGGAAGGGAACGAGTTCACCGAGCCGATCAACGTGGATAGATTGAAGCAGTATTTTGCTGGAGGAAAATAAGACCGAGCAGTCACCGGCAGAAGACCTAACCCAACGGAATAGGAAATTCATTCATGCATGTATGCATACATGTAATGTACTTGCAATTTTTGTGTTTGTTCTGTGTTTGCAGGTTTCAGATAAAAGAGAACTACACAATCACTTGAAGAGAACCGGCGGGAGGAAACTATAAACAGACCTAGGGGGCGACCAGAGACATGCATAGGTAAATTGCGCCAATGAGCACAATGAGGGTCTAACCCATCAGGAACAAGGAGTACCTCCACACATGCATACATACACATCACATGTGCGCACGTTTTTTTTTATTATTCTGTTGTTTTGTTTGTGTTCGCAGGTCTCGAAGAAAAGAAGAAAAATGGCAAAACAATAGCAAGAACAACAAAATAGTATAAGAAGTTTTCGAGAATGAATCCCAGGGGGCGAAGCCCACATTATCAGCGGTTTAAAGGAAGAATTCCAGTGGAGCAAAAAAAAAACCTCAAGAGAGAGAAGTCTTTGATAGTGAGGCATATGTCCGATGATGACATTGTTTGCTGTAGAGTGAAACCTTAGAAACAATAAGTGCGAGATGTGCTCTCATCCGGTATTCTGAGTGGTTGATCTCGGTTGTACTCACGAGCACTTGATTATAGGATCCTAGCAGTAGAAGCCTGAGTAATCGACAAGATGACTAGTTGAAGAGATGGTAGATCAGTGAATGACCGTTTGCTTGGATGTCCATCCTGGTTTACTTATGCTACGATATATGATATGGTTGGAAGCAAAGAAAAAGTCTCTGCAATGAAAAGAAAAGAAAATAGACCGCCTATAACCGATAAGCGTGAACTACCCATGGGCGAGTATTAGGACCACCATGAGGAGAAATGCTACCTTAAAGGGTAGGTGTGTTAAAGAAGAAAAGAGAAAAGAACAAAAAAAAGAAAAGAATGAAAAAACAATGAAAAGAATGAAAAGAAAAAAACATGAGGAAAAAGAAGAAGAAGACCATATCATGTTGAGTATGATGAAGTAATCACAGAGTGTGATCAAGACATCTAGGTTTGTTAGACCCACCGATCCGATTCTCCGAGACAAAATCATCGAGTTGGCTTATTTAAGGATTAAGCTACGAAAGAGTCTTGGCACACACACACTAGGAGTCTAGTTCAGATCACTCATTCAGATGATCGGAGCTGAGTGTATTAAAGTACTTTGAAGGTTCTCTGGTTTTTACGTGAAGCATTCGTTGAGGACAAAAATATGCTTAGCTATCAGGATTATCTCGTGAGAGGCAGTACAGTATAAACCATCAAAGTGTTAGTATCACTTTTGGAGATGAGTCCCATGGTCGAGACCCATGTCATCAGTATTTTCAGGTATGACACTCTGGGGGCAAGGCCCACATTAGCATCAGTATCAGTCTTGCCGGGTATGGCACTCCGGTTATGGAGACGCATCAACATCAGTATCAGTTTTTGCCAGGTACGGCACTCCGGGTATGGAGATATTACAGCGACGCCTCAGGTATGGGGTTAAGCATGCCAGGTACGGCACTCCGGGTATGGAGATATTACTACGACACTCTGGGTATAGAGACGCAACCGCGACACCTCGGTATGGGGTTTAGCTTGCCAGGTACGGCACTCCGGGTATGGAGATATTACTGCGACACTCTGGGTATGGAGACACAACCGCGACACCTCGGGTATGGGGTTTAGCTTTCCAGGTACGGAACTCAGGGTATGGAGATATTACTGCGACACTCTGGGTATCGAGACGCAATCGCGACACCTCGGGTATGGGGTTTAGCTTTCCAGGTACGACACTCCGGGTATGGAGATATCACTGCGACACTCTGGGTATGGAGACGTAACCGTGACACCTCGGGTATTGGGTTTAGCACGCCGAGTATGGCGCAACCAAAATCAACTCAACACAACAGGCAAGTCAAGTGGCAGCTGGCGAGCCAGGTAAGTAAAAATGCATTCCACAAACTTTGATAAGATTGTCATTGTCACACACTGCACAAGTCCCATCAAAGTGGGGAGCGACTGTAGGCACTACATTTTTGCATATAAGTCCCGATGATGAGTCTCACATGGAGACACTACCTCTTTAATTGTGAAAGTCGCGGGAAACGAACGTCGGAAGGGAATAGTCAAGAATTGACGCATTGTTGGATTTAATTCACTAGATTAGCTTTGGGTTCGCTTGTTGGACCTCCGTTTCAAAACACATCCTTAGCCCAAACCCTCGCAAGACACACACCAAGCCCACACACCACTAAGACACACACCAAGCCCACCAAAATAGACCAAATTCACGCCCAAAGACTTAAGCCACACGCCCACTCACCTTCCAAATTAACAAAAACACATATTAAACATATGCATAAATCAAGCTAAATCCCCTTCCAAAATTAAAGAAATCCCATCAAATACTTTCCTAATCCACTTATATTACATTCCCTAATTAAAAGATACAAATCAAATCATATCCCTAACTAAAAGAGAATAAATCAAATTAAATCAAATCACTTCCCTAATTAAAAGATTTTTCCTTATCACATACTAATTAAACATATCTCTCATTAATGAACAAATAATTTTCCTTCTCAAACAAGATAGCCCCAATCCTTTTGCCTATAAAAGAACCCTTCACCAACACATTAAACCCCTAGCTCACTCTCACGCCCAAAGTACAAAAACTGCCTCCCATTGCCGTGAAAGAAGAAGTCCCCACATCCCCTGCAAATTGCCCTCCATTGCCGAACCACACCATCACCAAAAACCTTGAATTTCCGCACCCCTCACTTCCCTGAAACAGCCGCATAACTGACCTACTCTTTAGCCCTTTTACTTCCGCATATCACCACTAAAAATAGCCCTTCACAGCCTTATAAACCCCCATCACTGCACGAATAAAACCCTCACTGTCTAGCCCCTCAAATTGCCTCAAAATCCCCCTGAACTGCATCCTCAAACCGCAAAACACTGAAACTGTCCAGCCCTCACTGCACGTACAAAGCCCCCTTAAAACTGTCCAGTTTACCGCATATTTGACCCCAGAAAATGCCACCAAACAGCCCTAAAACCGCACTAAAAACAGTCCAAAAACTGCCCCCAAAATAGTCCAAAAATCGCAGCCCAAACCAGTCCAAATAACCCGCAAAACAGTCCCGAAGTTGCCTTAAAACAATGACCAGAAAATACAGTGAAAGCAGCAGCGAAATGGAGTGAAAACAGCAGCCTAAATAGTGAAACATTGAGGAAAAACGTTTGATTAGAGAACCGGAAGAGTTGCGGAGCATCAACCCTTCCGACGGTAGTGTAACACGCTTTCGAGAGACGACAAAAGAGGTTAGACCTGAGGGCACCTTTTTATTTATTATCTTTCGTTTTTTTTTTTATTTTAATACTTTATTTCACATGAATATTATGGATTGATGCGTGATGTGAATTCCGGATGAATGGAATACGTGTTCTCTTTTTTAGTATATCGGATGCAAAGTCGAACATAAATTCCGTAGCCGATTCCGAATGGACGGTATTGCGATTTGCACTCGGGGTACAATGCCACGTACCACTTGAGAGACCCACATGTTTCGTCTCATCCAACCTTGTGTTCAAGCATGATTTAGTCTAGTATGTTATTTATTCTTAAGCATGATTATGTTATTTTTTATGCGTGTTATAGTTATTTTCTTTTTGCAATAGGAATTTAATTTACGTTTATGTTTAGGATGTTATTTATTTTTCATGTTTGATAATTCAACATGCTCATTGTGTGATATCGTATGTTTACCGTTATAAGGACTTACTTTTAAAGCATGCAAACTTAGACGTAGGATTTATTTTTATGAATGCGAACTAGATCTAGGTTACTCTTGAATATATATGTTGTGTAGATCCGGTTAAGTTATTGCACAAATCATTTCATTACAAGTGGCATAAGTAAGGGACCATTCCGAACCCAACAGTTTGAGGTATTCCTTTACGAGGGGTGAGTGCGGCCTTAAATCATTTTCCCGGTTCACACCGGGTGGCGATTCCATGTTATTTCTCTGGTCTAGTTCCCCCGCGGGCTATTCCGTACTCCCAACTAGGCCGCGAACCTATAACAGCGTCGTCAATTTCTGTGTCCTACAGTACCCTCTGACATGCGAGCGCGGAAGAGCTTCCTCTGCAACTCATATCTTTGCGATCTAAGATTAGATCGGTGAAGATCATGCAACTTCGCCATCATCTCATAGGGATCCAATCCCTTATTTTGATGACGGAATTACGGAGTCATAGCAGCAAGCATTACCGATTGAGCAGTCGCGTTGTCATCGCTATGAGTCTTCCAAAGCTCTAGCTCAAGCAACTAATCAGGTCGGGGCTTAGGCCCAAGAGGTCTCTCTATAGTGTAGAGTAACATCTCGGATCCCAGGACAATCCTGAGATTCATGTCCCAATCTTGAAAGTTTGTGCCATTAAAGACATTGTTGCCCATGATAATATCCCTAATGCTTAACTTTCATGTCATCTTAATCGCAATAGTCCAACTATTCAATTAACGATGTATGGGTACAGTGTAACTGTTACAAGAAAAATAATAAAATATTAGTGTAGGCATTGCATTTTTGCATGTGAAACCCGATGATGAGTCTCATTTGGAGGCACTACCTTTTAAGTCGCGGAAACCGCAGGAAACAGATGTCGGAAGGGAGGAGTCAAGAATTGACTCATAGTCAGATTAAGTTCGCTGGTTTAGCTTCGGGTTACTTGTTGGTGTTCCGTTTTAAAATTTATTCTCGGCCCAAAACCCCGCTAATCACTTAACCTTAGTCCAAGCCCAATCCAAAGAAATAATTAATATATGTCACAAATTAAAATAATTAAAACATCAAAACACCTAACCAAGCCCACCCACCTAACCAAGGCCCACACGCCCATAGCCTTTAATACACACCCCAAATTAAAATAATTATTAATTAAATTAAAACATTAACTAAATAAAATATTAATTATATTAATTAAATAAATAAACAAAATATTTACCAAACATAAAATAAGTATATGCCTAATTTAAACAAATCAAATATAATTATTCCTAACTAAATAAAATTATATACCAATCTAAAATATTAACTTCCTAATCTAACAAATTAAATGCCTAATCAACACCAATTAAAGATATCACCTTCCTAATTTGAATTAACCTTATCCCCCCTCAATCTTTGACTTTCCTTAAGACCAAATCCTAAATTGAATGCAAGATCCCTTCCTTGTGAGACAAGGACAAACCCTAGCTCTCTTCTATATAAACATGACCTAACCTAGCCACCCCTCCTCTCCAATCTCTCTAGCCCACGCCCAAGACCTCTCCACTCTCTCATCTCACACGAAAATCACAAGCAAGAAGCCCTAGAGACCTCAAGCCTCACGGCCAAGACAGGAAATCAAGACATAAAATTTTCTCTCCATCTCATCCTCCTTAGCCGTGAACACCAGCCCTTTGCACAGCCCTCCATTGCCGAATTTTAACCACCACTCACAGCCCCAAAACACACCAAAATAAGCCTCAAATACAGCCCTAAATTCGCACAAAATACCCTCCAAACACAGCCCCATTCGCAGCCCCAAAATAGTCCTAAAACACGCCCCCACTGCACAACTGAACTGCCAAAGTTTAGCCCACTGACCTGATCGTTTTTGCAGTGATTTAAGTCTATAAAACAGCCCTAAAATCACCTAGAAACCACCCTAAAAACCTCCATAAAGTTTCCCTAAAAAATCACAAATATCTGCACATTAAGCCTCCCGAAAACGCAAAAAAAGCCCCTTAAAACACAAAACGTGACCTGAAACAGTGAGCAGAAAACACCGATAAAACAGCAGTAAAGTGAAGCAAAAATAGCAAGCAAAACAGCAAAACGGCGAGCTAAGACGTTAAACACGTGAACCGGAAAAGTTTCGGAGTGATAGCCCTTCCGACGGTTGTAAACGCGAGTCCGGAAGACGACTTAAAAGGTTAGACCTGAGGGTACCTTTCACACTTGTTTTTTATTTGATTTTTATTGATTCTTTTAATTGTGTTTTAATTATTTATTGAATATTGTTTGCATGCGATGTGTGTTGTGGCCATTGATTAAAACGGAAAATACGTCGTCTCTCGTGGTATATAGGATGGAAACCCAGACGTAAATTCCGTAGCTGATTCCGAATGGACGGTAGTGCGGTCTGTACTTGGGATACAACTCCACGTACCACTTGAGTAAACGGCGTATATTTCGCTTTATGTTATTTTGATTATTCTCACTTTATTATTCCGTCTTTTAATTTCCGCATGTTATTTATTTATGTTATGATGCGATCGAGCGCATGGGCTTAGTAAGTGGAATATTAAGTTGATATGATTGTCTTTATTTTTGTATGTATGATGCGATCGAGCGCATGGGCTTAGTGAGTTAGTCCAAAGGTCCTCTATTTAAGAGACGAAGAGCCTAAAAGGCCACCTTTGTGACACTACTTCACCGCGCCGGACGAAGTGTGTTTGGGTTGAATGTACGTTCAATCGGGCATACGAAGTCCTACACTTTTATTGTCTTTATTTCATGTATTGTGATGTGACGCGCATGGGCTTAGTATGTTGGTCTAAAGGTCCTCTCTTTGAGAGACAAAGAGCCCCAAAAGGCCACCTTTACGGCAGTACTTCACCGCGCCCCTTTATTTTTTTGTTTAGTATGACGTCTTCTTACATGACCATGCATCATATCACATTGTGCATGGGCTTAGTATGTTGGTCTAAAGGTCCTCTCTTTGAGAGACAAAGAGCCTAAAAGGCCACCTTTACGGAAGTACTTTGCCGAGCCTATTTTATTTAGTTATTCGCTTCATAACGTCTTTTTTGAAAATTCATGCATCATATTCCATTGCGCATGGGCTTATCAAGTGAGATTAAGGGTCCTCAACTTTGAGGGGTGAAAATGCTTGAAAGCTACATTTGCTACAATGATTTGTCGCGCCCCTTAATCTGTTGTTATGTACGAGAACTCATATATTCATATGTTCATGTATGTGTCATGTCGTTTACTGCATTTTGGAGGTCACTACTATAACCTCGTTCGAACACGTTCCGAAACACCGCACGAACGCATGTTTTCTGTCTGGTCCCGTTCGAACGCGTTATCAAACGCTATACGGATGTGAACCTTATGTCTACCGTTGGAACGCGTTTACGAACGCTACACGAACGCGAATACACTGAATTGAGTCATTTTCATCACATGTGCGTCAGTGTCTATATCTATCTTCTTTTGCACCACGTCATACATGCTCATTTTAATGCCTAATTGCATCCCTAAGCGTCTTTTTGCATTACTTACTTAGTTGACTCCTTTATTTGTGCATGGACATGTAATGGCTATTTGTTGAAATCAAATGTTCGCCATTATTTGATTCGCCTTTATGTGTGCTTGTGTGGTTAGTGTGTGCTTGTGTTTCCATGAATACAATATGGCAATGAAGTTGTATGTTCGTTGCTACTTTGATGTACTTTCAAGCATGTAATCTTAGATGTGAAATATATGCAAATTTAGATGTAAGTTTTATTTTTGCGTATGTGGATTTAGAAGCATGATACTCTTGGAAATAAGTGTTACTTAAGCTTGATTAAATTATTACACAAATCCTTTCATTACAAGTGACATAAGTAAGGGACCATTCTGAACCCAACGGTTTGAGGTCTTCCCTTGCGAGGGGTGAGTGCGGCCTTAAATCTCATTTTCCCGGTTCACACCGGGTGGCGACTCCATTATTCTCTGGTTTAGTCCCCCGTGGCTACTCCGTACTCCCGACCGGGCCGCGAGTCCGGGACAGCATGCGTCGCCCAGTTCCTGTGTTCCCACAATCTGGCGACTACACTGGGATAGAGAATCGGCCCCGAAATATTATCTTGTAATGTTTGGATTTATGTTCTAATTGACCGTGTCTATAGTGGATAAAATGGGGGTATAATCAAAGGCATTTTGAGGCTAGGTAATGGTTTGGTGTCTTCCTTCACTCACTACCTTTCTAGAAGGAAAAGCTGTGAAGGCACCTAGATAGCCATCTACTCGTAGCCTATTGTGATGGATAAGAGCCTAAGAGGCTTGGGTATTTAAGTGAGCCTCGCTCCACCTTCCCTCTGGGGAATCTACAACGGGAAATCCATTTGACAGTCAGTCACACACCATAGCTCATTGGCACGTACCTTAGTGTATAAAAAAGGGTGCGCTCACTTGGTTGCTCGAACCCTTGATTGGGGAGACCTAGTTGTGGGCCATCCTTCGCCGATGAGAGCCTTTGTCTACACTCTTGTGAACCCACCCATAGACCGAGGTTGTATGGTTAAAGTAACAATTATTTCCTTGAGTATGTGCTTGTGGACCATCCTCATTTGGATGCAGTTGACTATTGTCAGAAATGCGAACTTGCTGGGCCATTTAAACTGGGGCGAGTTCGTACCTTATGACCATTGGGCCCAAAGCCTCTGAAATGTTGATGGGCCATTCTGTAGAAATTATTACTCTATGTTTACATTATCTTTCTTTTATACTTGTGTTTGGGAACATCATCGTTTGGATCCATTTGGACCATTTGTCATGAGATATGGGCTTGTTGGGCCATTTAAACTGGGACAAGAACGTATTTTATGACAATTGGGCCAAGGCTTCTAAGTGTTGATGGGCCACTTTGTGCTTGTGTTCAGAACATTACCATTTGGATTTAGTTGGGCTCCTTGCCATGAGATGTGAACTCGTTGGGCCATTTAAACTGGGACGGGTTCACTCATATGACAGTTAGCCCAGAACCTTCTAAAATGATAATGAGCTGATTTGTTTGAAGATTTTAGTTGATTCAATATGTTATATATGTTACAAGCATCTCATGCACCCCCATGTATACATACATCATGCTAACCATTGTGTTCAAAAAGCCATCATAGATTCCCGTTGGGTTAGGGAAGAGAGAAGACTCACTAAAAGACCGGTAAAAAATATGAGTACATCTGATAATGAAGTATCCCGAATAGATCAGTTGGAAAATGGTTTCGCCAAGATTACTGAACAATGCAAGCCTTGACTACTGCCATGACAGATATGGCTATTCCCCGTGCTGGGGGAAACTCTGAGAATGTAAGATGTGAGGAGCCTCCGAATGGGTTGGGGGATGATATCCCCATTTTTAATGATGACATGGCAGAGTATGCAATAGGCAGAGTGATTGGGTCTCAGGCAGAATTTCAGAAGCTTCGGGATCAGGTTGAAACATTTACCCGTAAAATGAGGGGTAAACATGAAGAGTTGTTAGATTATGAGGCAATGACCTTCGGAGAACAGCTGCCAGCTCAGTTTAAAATGCCCGACATAACCAATTTTAATGGGAATGGAGACCCGAGAGTCCATCTGCAGCAATATGTCTCAGTCATGAGTTCAGTGGGCCTATCACAGCGCCAGGTCCAAAAGATGTTTGGGATGTCACTTGAGGGGGCACCTGTGGTTTGGTATCATAGCCTTGAGAAGAAGGTTAAGGAAGATTGGAGGGAACTAGCTGATGCTTTTCTGAAGCAGTATGTTACAGACTTAGAGATTGACTTGTCACTCCGTGATTTGGAGAACACTAAGCAGAAGCCAGAAGAAAGCTTCAAGGAGTATATAGACCGCTGGAGAAGCCAGCTTCTGAAGATGCAGACTCGGACCTCTGAGAAAGACCAGATCAAAATGATCATCAAGGGTACTAAGCCCTCCATTTATAGTAAGCTACGGAGGATGACTTCGATGATTACGGATTTCTGACAATTGAGGGAGACTGTTATGGATATTGAAGAAGAAGAGGCTGAAAACAGAAAGTTCTATGGCCAGAATAGAAGGAATATTGAGGGACCTTCAGGGACCAAGCCCGCTACCGCTGAGGTCACTGCCATCAAAAGCAGGCGATTTTCCAACCTTGGTAAGCCTCTTTCAAGGGTGTTCGAAAAGCTGAAGGCGCAAGGACTTCTTGAACCCTTAGAGGCTAAACCAATTCCAAACCCTGTACCACCCAACCTTGACCTAAGCCTGTATTGTCACTTCCATCGGAGAAGGGGTCACGAAACTGATAACTGCACCCGCCTTAGGCATGAGATCCAAAACCTCATTGACTCACACAAAATACCTGACCCAGAAAGAGAACAACCCAACGCACACAGAAATCCCCTACCCAACTACATGATCAACTCTGGCCTACCCGAAACCCTTGTCCTGCAAACTCTCAACCACTCAGCTTCATTCATAGGAATAGGGGATGACAACGGTGGAGAACCATAGGCCAATGAAGAAGGCAATGCTGCGAATGATGAAGTTATTCCTCCTAGTTTATTTGATCCTGCATTTTTAACAAAGACATTGATTTTGTCTCTTCGTTCGAACCTTTTCTTAATGATAATAAAGTCGTTCATTTTTCTTACTTGCCTGAATCTCTTCCTTTCAACCGGCAACATGAGTATATTTGAGAAAAGCATTCAACCTTGGTACTATGAAATTAAGTGATGTTTAGAACACGGGGAATTCCCGAAAGAAGCGAGCAGAAAAGATATGGTGGTCATTCAGAAATTGAGAAATGGGACAGTGAGACTATCAGACTTGGAAGGGAATGAGTTCACCGAGCCGATTAAAGTGGAAAGGTTGAAACAGTACTTTGCCTGAGGAAGAATTGGCGGAAGACCTAACCAACGGGATAGGAAACTCATTCATGCATGCATGCATACACGTAACATACTTTGCATTCTTTTGTGTTTGTTTTGCTTTGTATTCACAGGTTTTGAAGCAGAAAAGAGAAAACGGCAAAGACAAACCAATCAGGAACAGCGACAGTACTGTATCAGTCTGGGGGCGAGGCCCATATCAGTATCAGTCTGGGGGCGAGGCCCATATCAGCAGTATCAGTCTAGGGGCGAGGCCCATATCAGTATCAGTTGGGGGCGAGGCCCATATCAGTTTCAGTCTTGGGGATGAGTCCCAGGGGCGAGGCCCATATCAGTATCAGTTTGAGGCGAGGCCCACATCATTCTGGGGGCGAGGCCCACATCAGCATCACTCTGGGAACGAGGCCCACATCAGCATCAGTATCAGTTTAGCCAGGAATGGCACTCAAAGAATGGAAACACAGTTCGAGAATGAACAAGCCGGGAATGGCACTCCAAGAATGGAAACACAGTTCGAGAATGAACAAGCCGGGAATGGCACTCCAAGAATGAGCACGGTTCAGAAATGGACCACTCTCATATCAGTAATGGTTCAGAAATGGACTATCTCTCATCAGCAACGGTTCGAAAATGGACCACTCTCATCAGCAACGGTTCGGAAATGGACTATCTCTCATCAGCAACGATTCGAAAATGGACCACTCTCATCAGCAACGGTTCGAAAATGGACCACTCTCATATCAGTAACAGTTCGGAAATGGACTATTCTCATATCAGTATCGGTTCAGAAATGGACTATCTCTTCAGCAACGGTTCGAAAATGGACCACTCTCATATCAGTAACAGTTCGGAAATGGACCACTCTCATATCAGTATTGGTTCAGAAATGGACTATCTCTCATCAGCAACGGTTCGAAAATGGACCACTCTCATATCAGTAACGGTTTCGAAATGGACCATTCTCATATCAGTATTGGTTCGGAAATGGACTATCGCTCATCAGCGGCGGTTCAAAAATGGACCACTCTCATATCAGTATCGGTTCGAAAATAGACTACTATCACTCGCCGAAAATGGCACTCCGAAAATGGAGCACGGTTCGAAATGTACCATCATCTCATCTCTCGCCGAAAATGGCACTCCGAAAATGGAGCACGGTTCGAAATGGACCATCATCTCATCTCGCCGAAAATGGCACTCCGAAAATGGAGCACAGTTCGAAAATAGACCATTATCTCATCAGTCACCGAAAATGGCACTCCAAAAATGGAGCACAGTTCGAAAATGGATAGACATCACTTCAGCAACGCCTCGGAAATGGGGTTTAGCATACCGAAAATGGTACAACCAGATCAACTCAACTCAACACAGCAGGCAAACCAGCAGACAGCTGGCGAGCCAGGTAAGTGAAAATGCATTCCATGTACTTTGATAGGATTGTCACTGTCACACACTGCACAAGTCCCATCAAAGTGGGGGCGACTGTAGGCATTGCATTTTTGCATGTGAAACCCGATGATGAGTCTCATTTGGAGGCACTACCTTTTAAGTCGCGGAAACCGCATAAAACAGATGTCGGAAGGGAGGAGTCAAGAATTGACTCATAGTCGGATTAAGTTCGCTGGTTTAGCTTCGGGTTACTTGTTGGTGTTCCGTTTTAAAATTTATTCTCGGCCCAAAACCCCGCTAATCATTTAACCTTAGTCCAAGCCCAATCCAAAGAAATAATTAATGTATGTCACAAATTAAAATAATTAAAACAACAAAACACCTAGCCAAGCCCACCCAACTAACCAAGGCCCACACGCCCATAGCCTTTAATACACACACCAAATTAAATAATTATTAATTAAATTAAAACATTAACTAGTAAAATATTAATTATATTAATTAAATAAATAAATAAAATATTTACCAAACATAAAATAAGTATATGCCTAATTTAAACAAATCAAAAATAATTATTCCTAACTAAATAAAATTATATACCAATCTAAAATATTGACTTCCTAATCTAACAAATTAAATGCCTAATCAACACCAATTAAAGATATCACCTTCCTAATTTGAATTAACCTTGTCCCCCCTCAATCTTTGACTTTCCTTAAGACCAAATCCTAAATTGAATGCAAGATCCCTTCCTTGTGAGACAATGACAAACCCTAGCTCTCTTCTATATAAACATGACCTAACCTAGCCACCCCTCCTCTCCAATCTCTCTAGCCCACGCCCAAGACCTCTCCACTCTCTCATCTCACACGAAAATCACAAGCAGAAGCCCTAGAGACCTCAAGCCTCACGGCCAAGACAAGAAATCAAGACATAAAATTTTCTCTCCATCTCATCCTCCTAGCCGTGAACAGCAGCCCTTTGCACAGCCTTCCATTGCCGAATTTTAACCACCACTCACAGCCCCAAAACACACCAAAATAAGCCTCAAATACAGCCCTAAATTCGCACAAAATACCCTCCAAACACAGCCCCATTCGCAGCCCCAAAACAGTCCTAGAACACGCCCCCACTGCACAACTGAACTGCCATAGTTTAGCCCACTGACCTGATCGTTTTTGCAGTGATTTAAGTCTATAAAACAGCCCTAAAATCACCTAGAAACCACCCTAAAAACCTCCATAAAGTTTCCCTAAAAAAGTACAAAAATCTGCACATTAAGCCTCCCGAAAATGCAAAAAACAGCCCCTTAAAACACAAAACGTGATCTGAAACAGTGAGCAGAAAACACCGAGAAAACAGCAGTAAAGTGAAACAAAAACAGCAAGCAAAACAGAAAAACGGCGAGTTAAGACGTTAAACAAGTGAACCGGAAAAGTTGCGGAGTGATAGCCCTTCCGACGGTTGTAAACGCGAGTCCGGAAGACGACTTAAAAGGTTAGACCTGAGGGTACCTTTCACACTTGTTTTTTATTTGATTTTTATTGATTCTTTTAATTGTGTTTTAATTATTTATTGAATATTGTTTGCATGCGATGTGTGTTGTGGCCATTGATTAAAACGGAAAATACGTCGTCTCTCATGGTATATAGGATGGAAACCCAGACGTAAATTCCGTAGCCGATTCCGAAACGCCGCACGAACGCATGTTTTCTGTCTGGTCCCGTTCGAACGCGTTATCAAACGCTATACGGACGCGACCCTTATGTCTACCGTTCGAACGCGTTTACGAATGCTACACGAACGCGAATACACTGAATTGAGACATTTTCATCACATGAGTGTCTGTGTCTATATCTATCTTCTTTTGCACCACGTCATAGCATGCTCACTTTAATGCCTAATTGCATCCCTAAGCGTCTTTTTGCATTACGTACTTAGTTGACTCCTTTATTTGTGCATGGACATGTAATGGCTATTTGTTGAAATCAAATGTTCGCCATTATTTGATTCGCCTTTATGTGTGCTTGTGTTTCCATGAATACAATATGCCAATGAAGTTGTATGTTCGTTGCTACTTTGATGTACTTTCAAGCATGTAATCTTAGATGTGAGATATATGCAAATTTAGGTGTAAGTTTTATTTTTGCGCATGTGGATTTAGAAGCATGATACTCTTGGAAATAAGTGTTACTTAAGCTTGATTAAATTATTACACAAATCCTTTCATTACAAGTGACCTAAGTAAGGGACCATTCTGAACCCAACGGTTTGAGGTCTTCCCTTGCGAGGGGTGAGTGCGGCCTTAAATCTCATTTTCTTCACACCGGGTGGCGACTCCATTATTCTCCGGTTTAGTCCCCCGTGGCTACTCCGTACTCCCTATCGGGCCGCGAGCCGGGGACAGCATGCGTCGCCCAGTTCCTGTGTTCCCACAGTCTGGCGACTCCACTGGGATAGAGAATCGGCCCCGAAATATTGTCTTGTAATGTTTGGATTTATGTTCTAATTGACCGTGTCTATAGTGGATAAAATGGGGGTTTAATCAAAGGAATTTTGAGGCTAGGTAATGGTTTGGTGTCTTCCTTCACTCACTACCTTTCTAGAAGGAAAAGCTGTGAAGGCACCTAGATAGCCATCTACTCGTAGCCTATTGTGATGGACTAATTTGGAGGACTCGTTGTTTATTCCTGACACCAAGCGATAAGAGCCTAAGAGGCTTGGGTATTTAAGTGAGCCTCGCTCCACCTTCCCTCTGGGGAATCTACAATGGGAAATCCATTTGATAGTCAGTCACACACCATAGCTCATTGGCACGTACCTTAGTGTATAAAAAAGGGTGCGCTCACTTGGTTGCTCGAACCCTTGATTGGGGAGACCTAGTTGTGGGCCATCCTTTGCCGATGAGAGCCTTTGTCTACACTCCTCCGAACCCACCCATAGACCGGGGTTGTATGGTTAAAGTAACTATTATTTCCTTGAGTATGTGCTTGTGGACCATCCTCATTTGGATGCAGTTGGACTATTGTCAGAAATGCGAACTTGCTCGGCCATTTAAACTGGGGTGAGTTCGTACCTTATGACCATTGGGCCCAAAGCCTCTGAAATGTTGATGGGCCATTCTGTAGAAATTATTACTCTATGTTTACATTATCTTTCTTTTATACTTGTGTTTGGGAACATCATCGTTTGGATCCATTTGGACCATTTGTCATGAGATATGGGATTGTTGGGCCATTTAAACTGGGACAAGAACGTATTTTATGACAATTGGGCCAAAGGCTTCTAAGTGTTGATGGGCCACTTTGTGCTTGTGTTCAGAACATTACCATTTTGATTTAGTTGGGCTCCTTGCCATGAGATGTGAACTTGTTGGGCCATTTAAACTGGGACGGGTTCACTCATATGACAGTTAGCCCAGAAGCTTCTAAAATGATAATGAGCTGATTTGTTTGAAGATTTTAGTTGATTCAATATGTTATATATGTTACATGCATCTCATGCACCCCCATGCATACATACATCATGCTAACCCTTGTGTTCAAAAACCATCATAGATTCCCGTTGGGTTAGGGAAGAGAGAAGACTCACTAAAAGACGGTAAAAAATATGAGTACATCCGATAATGAAGTATCCCGAATAGATCAGTTGGAAAATGGTTTCGCCAAGATTACTGAACAATTGCAAGCCTTGACTACTGCCATGACAGATATGGCTGTGCCCCGTGCTGGGGGAAACTCTGAGAATGTAAGATGTGTGAGGAGCCTCCGAATGGGTTGGGGGATGATATCCCCACTTTTGATGATGACATGGCAGAGTATGCAACAGGCAGAGTGATTGGGTCTCAGGCAGAATTTCAGAAGCTTCGGGATCAGGTTGAAAAATTACCCGCAAAATGAGGGGTAAACATGAAGAGTTGTTAGATTATGAGGCAATGACCTTCGGAGAACAGCTGCCAGCTCAGTTTAAAATGCCCGACATAGCCAAGTTTAATGGGAATGGAGACCCGAGAGTCCATCTACAGCAATATGTCTCAGTCATGAGTTTAGTGGGCATATCACAGGGCCAGGTCCAAAAGATGTTTCAGATGTCACTTGAGGGGGCACCTGTGGTTTGGTATCATAGCCTTGAGAAGAAGGTTAAGGAAGATTGGAGGGAACTAGCTGATGCTTTTCTGAAGCAGTATGTTACAGACTTAGAGATTGACTTGTCACTCCGTGATTTGGAGAACACTAAGCAGAAGCCGGAAGAAAGCTTTAAGGAGTATGTAGACCGCTGGAGAAGCCAACTTCTGAAGATGCAGACTCGGCCCTCTGAGAAAGACCAGATCAAAATGATCATCAAGGGTACTAAGCCCTCCATTTATGGTAAGCTGCGGAGGATGACTTCGATGATTACGGATTTCCGACAATTGAGGGAGACTGTTATGGATATTGAAGAAGAAGAGGCTGAAAACAGAAAGTTCTATGACCAGAATAGAAGGAATATTGAGGGACCTTCAGGGACCAAGCCCGCTACCGCTGAGGTCACTGCCATCAAAAGCAGGCGATTTTCCAACCTTGGTAAACCTCTTTCAAGGGTGTTCGAAAAGCTGAAGGCGCAAGGACTTCTTGAACCCTTAGAGGCTAAACCAATTCCAAACCCTGTACCACCCAACCTTGACCTAAGCCTGTATTGTCACTTCCATCGGAGAAGGGGTCACGAAACTGATAGCTGCTGCACCCGCCTTAGGCATGAGATCCAAAACCTCATTGACTAACACAAAATACCTGACCCAGAAAGAGAACAACCCAACGCACACAGAAATCCCCTACCCAACTACATGATCAACTCTTGTCTACCCGAAACCCTTGTCCTCCAAACTCTCAACCACTCAGCTTCATTCATAGGGAAATATGGGATGACAACGGTGGAGAACCATAGGCCAATGAAGAAGGCAATGCTGCGAATGATGAAGTTATTCCTCCTAGTTTATTGATCCTGCATTTTTATAAACACCGAAACATGAGTATATTTGAAAAAGCATTCAACCTTAGTACTATGAAATTAAGTGATGTTTAGAACACGGGAATTCCCGAAAGCAGCAAGCAGAAAAGATATTGTGGTCATTCAGAAATTGAGAAATGGGGCAGTGAACTATCAGACTTGGAAGGGAATGAGTTCACCGAGCCGATTAAAGTGGAAAGGTTGAAACAGTACTTTCCTGGGGAAGAATTGGCGGAAGACCTAACCCACGGGATAGGAAACTCATTCATGCATGCATGCATACACGTAACATACTTTGCATTCTTTTGTTTTTGTTTTGCTTTGTATTCACAGGTTTTGAAGCAGAAGAGAGAAAGCGGCAAAGACAAACCAATCAGGAACAGTGACAGTACTGTATCAGTCTGGGGGCGAGGCCCATATCAGTATCAGTCTGGGGGCGAGGCCCATATCAGCAGTATCAGTCTAGGGGCGAGGCCATTATCAGTATTAGTTGGGGGCGAGGCCCATCTCAGTTTCAGTCTTGGGGATGAGTCCCAGGGGCGAGGCCCATATCAGTATCAGTTTGAGGTGAGGCCCACATCATTCTGGGGGCGAGGCCCACATCAGCATCACTCTGGGAACGAGGCCCACATCAGCATCAGTATCAGTTTAGCCGGGAATGGCACTCAAAGAATGGAAACACAGTTCGAGAATGAACAAGCCGGGAATGGCACTCCAAGAATGGAAACACAGTTCGAGAATGAACAAGCCGGGAATGGCACTCCAAGAATGGAGCACGGTTCGGAAATGGACCACTCTCATATCAGTAATGGTTCGGAAATGGACTATCTCTCATCACCAACGGTTCGAAAATGGACCACTCTCATCAGTAACGGTTCGGAAATGGACTATCTCTCATCAGCAACGGTTCGAAAATGGACCACTCTCATCAGCAACGGTTCGAAAATGGACCACTCTCATATCAGTAACAGTTCATAAATGGACTATTCTCATATCAGTATCGGTTCAGAAATGGACTATCTCTCATCAGCAACGGTTCGAAAATGGACCACTCTCATATCAGTAACAGTTCGGAAATGGACCACTCTCATATCAGTATTGGTTCGGAAATGGACTATCTCTCATCAGCAACGGTTCGAAAATGGACCACTCTCATATCAGTAATGGTTCGGAAATGGACCATTCTCATATCAGTAACTGTTCGAAATGGACCATCATCTCATCTCGCCGAAAATGGCACTCCGAAAATGGAGCACAGTTCGAAAATAGACCATTATCTCATCAGTCACCGAAAATAGCACTCCAAAAATGGAGCACAGTTCGAAAATGGATAGACATCACTTCAGCAACGCCTCGGAAATGAGGTTTAGCATACCGAAAATGGTATAACCAGATCAACTCAACTCAACACAGCAGGCAAACCAGCAGACAGCTGGCGAGCCAGGTAAGTGAAAATGCATTGCATGTACTTTGATAGGATTGTCACTGTCACACACTGCACAAGTCCCATCAAAGTGGGGGCGATTGTAGGCATTGCATTTTTGCATGTGAAACCCGATGATGAGTCTCATTTGGAGGCACTACCTTTTAAGTCACGGAAACCGCAGGAAACAGATGTCGGAAGGGAGGAGTCAAGAATTGACTCATAGTCGGATTAAGTTCGCTGGTTTAGCTTCGGGTTACTTGTTGGTGTTCCGTTTTAAAATTTATTCTCGGCCCAAAACCCCGCTAATCACTTAACCTTAGTCCAAGCCCAATCCAAAGAAATAATTAATGTATGTCACAAATTAAAATAATTAAAACATCAAAACACCTAGCCAAGCCCACCCACCTAACCAAGGACCACACGCCCATAGCCTTTAATACACACCCCAAATTAAAATAATTATTAATTAAATTAAAACATTAACTAAATAAAATATTAATTATATTAATTAAATAAATAAATAAAAATTTACCAAACATAAAATAAGTATATGCCTAATTTAAACAAATCAAATATAATTATTCCTAACTAAATAAAATTATATACCAATCTAAAATATTGACTTCCTAATCTAACAAATTAAATGCCTAATCAACACCAATTAAAGATATCACCTTCCTAATTTGAATTAACCTTGTCCCCCCTCAATCTTTGACTTTCCTTAAGACCAAATCCTAAATTGAATGCAAGATCCCTTCCTTGTGAGACAATGACAAACCCTAGCTCTCTTCTATATAAACATGACCTACCTAGCCACCCCTCCTCTCCAATCTCTCTAGCCCACGCCCAAGACCTCTCCACTCTCTCATCTCACACGAAAATCACAAGCAAGAAGCCCTAGAGACCTCAAGCCTCACGGCCAAGACAAGAAATCAAGACATAAAATTTTCTCTCCATCTCATCCTCCTTAGCCGTGAACACCAGCCCTTTGCACAGCCCTCCATTGCCGAGTTTTAACCACCACTCACAGCCCCAAAAAACACCAAAATAACCCTCAAATACAGCCCTAAATTCGCACAAAATACCCTCCAAACACAGCCCCATTCGCAGCCCCAAAACAGTCATAGAACACGCCCCCACTGCACAACTGAACTGCCATAGTTTAGCCCACTGACCTGATCGTTTTTGCAGTGATTTAAGTCTATAAAACAGCCCTAAAATCACCTAGAAACCACCCTAAAAACCTCCATAAAGTTTCCCTAAAAAATCACAAAATCTGCACATTAAGCCTCCTGAAAACGCAAAAAACAGCCCCTTAAAACACAAAACGTGACCTGAAACAGTGAGCAGAAAACACCGAGAAAACAGCAGTAAAGTGAAGCAAAAACAGCAAGCAAACAGCAAAACGGCGAGTTAAGACGTTAAACAGTGAACCGGAAAATTTGCGGAGTGATAGCCCTTCTGACGGTTGTAAACGCGAGTCTGGAAGACGACTTAAAAGGTTAGACCTGAGGGTACCTTTCACACTTGTTTTTTATTTGATTTTTATTGATTCTTTTAATTGTGTTTTAATTATTTATTGAATATTGTTTGCATGCGATGTGTGTTGTGGCCATTGATTAAAACGGAAAATACGTCGTCTCTCGTGGTATATAGGATGGAAACCCAGACGTAAATTCCGTAGCCGATTCCGAATGGACGGTAGTGCGGTCTGTACTTGGGATACAACTCCACGTACCACTTGAGTAAACGGCGTATATTTCGCTTTATGTTATTTTGATTATTCTCACTTTATTATTCCGTCTTTTAATTTCCGCATGTTATTTATTTATGTTATGATGCGATCGAGCGCATGGGCTTAGTAAGTGGAATGAAAGATCCCCTATGGGGAAGGGTTAAAGCCCTTTACCACGATGCTTTGCCGCGCCGGTTGATGTGTGTTCGGTTGAATGCAAGACACGTTCAATCGGACATATTAAGTTTGATATGATTGTCTTTATTTTTGTATGTATGATGCGATCGAGCGCATGGGCTTAGTGAGTTAGTCCAAAGGTCTTCTATTTAAGAGACGAAGAGCCTAAAAGGCCACCTTTGTGACACTACTTCACCGCGCCGGACGAAGTGTGTTTGGGTTGAATGTACGTTCAATCGGGCATACGAAGTCCTACACTTTTATTGTCTTTATTTCATGTATTGTGATGTGACGCGCATGGGCTTAGTATGTTGGTCTAAAGGTCCTCTCTTTGAGAGACAAAGAGCCCCAAAAGGCCACCTTTACGGCAGTACTTCGCCGCGCCCCTTTATTTTGTTGTTTAGTATGACGTCTTCTTACATGACCATGCATCATATCACATTGCGCATGGGCTTAGTATGTTGGTCTAAAGGTCCTCTCTTTTAGAGACAAAGAGCCTAAAAGGCCACCTTTACGGCAGTAGTACTTTGCCGCGCCTCTTTTATTTAGTTATTCGCTTCATAACTTCTTTTTTGAAAATTCATGCATCATATTGCATTGCGCATGGGCTTATCAAGTGAGATTAAGGGTCCTCCACTTTGAGGGGTGAAAATGCTTGAAAGCTACCTTGCTACAATGATTTGCCGCGCCCCTTAATCTGTTGTTATGTACGAGAACTCATATATTCATATGTTCATGTATGTGTCATGTCGTTTACTGCATTGTGGAGGTCACTACTATAACCCCGTTCGAACGCGTTCCGAAATGCCGCACGAATGCATGTTTTCTGTCTGGTCCCGTTCGAACGCGTTATCAAACGCTATACGGACGCGAACCTTATGTCTACCGTTTGAACGCGTTTACGAACGCTACACGAATGCGAATACACTGAATTGAGTCATTTTCATCACATGTGCGTCTGTGTCTATATCTATCTTCTTTTGCACCACGTCATAACATGCTCACTTTAATGCCTAATTGCATCCCTAAGCGCCTTTTTGCATTACGTACATAGTTGACTCCTTTATTTGTGCATGGACATGTAATGGCTATTTGTTGAAATCAAATGTTCGTCATTATTTGATTCGCCTTTATGTGTGCTTGTGTGGTTAGTGTGTGCTTGTGTTTCCATGAATACAATATGCCAATGAAGTTGTATGTTCGTTGCTACTTTGATGTACTTTCAAGCATGTAATCTTAGATGTGAGATATATGCAAATTTAGGTGTAAGTTTTATTTTTGCGCATGTGGATTTAGAAGCATGATACTCTTGGAAATAAGTGTTACTTAAGCTTGATTAAATTATTACACAAATCCTTTCATTACAAGTGACATAAGTAAGGGACCATTCCGAACCCAACGGTTTGAGGTCTTCCCTTGCGAGGGGTGAGTGCGGCCTTAAATCTCATTTTCCCGGTTCACACCGGGTGGCGACTCCATTATTCTCCAGTTTAGTCCCCCGTGGCTACTCCATACTCCCGACCGGGCCGTGAGCCCGGGACAGCATGCGTCCCCCAGTTCCTGTGTTTCCACAATTAGTCCAACTAAAAAATATAATAGACGAAATAATTTGAAAGCGCATAAAGCTAAGTATTTGAACGAAATTACAAATTCAATACTAGCGTCCCACTATTTTTCGGCGAACCTCTAACCCTCTATTGAGTATTCGGGAAACCTAGCTTCCAGGTGGGCTAGGATCCTGTTAAATAACACACAAATTTGACTTTGGCCAACAAACTGTATGATATTTAACTAGGTAGATCTCTAAGATCAATTGGATCTAATCCAATTCCTAGATTCGGTAGGTGGACCTCCAAGTCCGAAACATATATACAATATATATGCCAATATATCCAATATATTTTCCTAACCTATTTCCTCTGAATCAACTAAGCCTTGGCTTTGGCACAACAAGCTTAATGATTCCAGTGAAACGGAACCCATTGACTTTGGAAAGCTTCGTAATCGATGTCGATGGACAAGAAATGATCTTGACTTTGGCCAAAAAATCAAAACTTGGACAAGCCATACGATATGGAACAAAGCCTTCATGATTCAAACACATCCGCGATGGACAAAGGTCTTGACTTTGGCCAACAAACCAGTGCCAATCTTGGATCTTGAGTAAGAATCACTCAATGGAAGGAAAACGCTTAATATTTATTGAGGGATTTTTTGCGTAAATTGGCAACCAATTTATTATCTTTGTTAGGTCTCATCATACCCCTTTAAGCATGCATTCTAAAAGCATAATAAGGCGCGAAAATAAATTAATAATGATATGCGGATGGATATCTCACAGATTGTTCCTAGAACAAATCACTATATTTCCTCTCCCCAACTAGCACTATTCTAACTTCTACCCAATTACATAATACAATTAAAGAGAACTCATTAACATTGAGGGGAATTAGGTGAAACATGTGAATACTCAAAGAAGAATTTGCGGAATAATACTCACTTTGATCGGAAGTTGGATGCGTCAAATACGAAACTTTGCTCCTTGAAGTTTCGGCCAAGCTCCTCCTTTGGGGATGAAATCCAAGTTCCAAGCTTTGTTGTTGATTCCAAGCTCTAGGATTGGTTTCCCTAACACCTTATATGATTCCTTGATGTGTGCCAGCACTTAGAAAAATTGCAACAATTCTTCCTTTGCTCTTGATGAATTCGGCCAAGCCAAATGGGAGAGAAAAAACTGCACTTTGCCGTGAGGGGGAGAGAGAGTGCAAGAAGAAGATTTTTGTTTTTCTTGTTGTTATGTTTTCAAAAAAACAAATTTAAGATATACCAAAATCAATATTTGGTATATGTCAAAAAATCTCACCAACTTGGAGTGTAAAACAAATCATCACCCACCCACCAAATTCCATCACCAAAAAGGTAAGTCAAATGACAAGTGATGTGACTTGTGATGTGACATGTGGGCCCCACTTGAATTCAAAATTCGAGTGGGCCCGCAAACACTCCCGGGCTCGGGTTCGCTAATTCCGAATTAACAAATTTTCCGTTGCGACGTTAATTAAATCAAATTTAACTAAATAATTATGCCTAGCAAAATTACTATTCACGTCGCTAGCGAATTAATTCTAAATTAACTCGTTCGCCCGAATTAAAATCTAATTTTAATTCCATTATAAAATCTAATTTCATTTAATATATCGAATATATTATTTTATCGATTAATTCCAAATTAATCGTTGTCTCTCTTCAAATAGTATTTTATCCTAGATAAAATCTCTCTGTAATTAATCCTAGATTAATTATGTTCGAATCATACATCATCGGTGAATCTTCGGGAAGCGACCCATGAGATCCCTGGATATGTTGGCAGTAAATCCGGTCGTCGAACTATCCGAACACGTACGTACCTCGTACTGCATTTTTACCGATTTACAAGACATGTTTGGCTTCTAGCAAAGCATCGTGCCTACCCAATTCTCCAGAAATATTCTTAAAGGAATATATAATCTATGTCATGCATAGTATACGTAGTATTGTGTATTGCGATCTAGTATCGGATGTCACATGCAAGGCCTGGGGCTGGAATAGTGTCTGCCCCGTACGAATCATATATCGGATTACAAGAAACTAGTCTCTTTAATCGGATAATCATGACCATGTCATTTTATCCCGATGGTTGCAACCATTTAGAGTACCAGTTTTGTATCCCTGCGTGATCATCATCTCCATATGACTGAAGTGATACTTCCATCTTGACATCACACCCAATACATTACGATTCTCAATAAACCCAGAAGAGGCGTACACAGAACCTGTTAAAGTCCTGGACGACCAAAACCAAAGTGTATTTATTATCGTAAGTACTAGCGATGCAATTCTCAGGTTAAGACCAAACACACATACCCTGATGCGGATTCCCATAGACATATAGTCATACTACCAATGGGATTCCGCGGGGTCTATCCAGAGCGAAGCTGTTTCCGTACCATCGGTAAACACAACCTCCTATCACACTTGCATAAGTATCCAATACTTAAATAATGAGAACTATGATGTCACGTTTCCATAACACGCACAAGGGTAATACTAGTCTATTCCGCATTATCGATGTCCAATCTCGATAATACTACAACTAGGGATATTTAATGATTAAACCGTTATGGATTGATACTGTCTCATATCTTATAATTCAGAACTAATCATAAGGACTTTTATCATTTATATATTTAAGTAATCAAATTACAAAATGATAAAATGCAATTTCCATTGCTACATAGTTAATTTGTACAAAAACCACAATGTCTTTTACAAATAGTGACGCTATGGGTCATAATTGTCTAACAGCTGGTTGGTTGTTTTCGGTTGGTTGTTTATGGTGGCTGGTTGGTTTTTTCGGTGATTGGCTGGTTGGTTGTTTTTGATGATTGGCTGGTTGGTTGTTTCGGTGATTGGCTTGTTGGTTGTTTTCAGTGATTGGCTAGTTGGTTATTTTCGGTGATTGGCTGGTTGGTTGTTTCGATGATTGACTGGTTAGTTATTTCGGTGAAGCCTAGTTGGTTGTTTCGGTGATTGGCTGGTTGGTTGTTTCGGTGAAGCCTGATTATTTTTGGTGATTTCTCTGGTTGTGGTTTCGGTGATCTTGTTATTTCTTATTGATTTTTCTGGTGGTTTTTTGTCTCGGTTTTCTTGTGTTGTTCAAGCCTACTTTTTTTTTCTAGGGCTCGGTCAAGCCTAGGGTTTTCTTCTTTGTTGGTTGTCGTCCAAGACCTCTTCCAAAAAGAAGAAAAAAGTCTCCTTTTTATAATGCTTTGAAGGGATCTCCAAATAGGGAAACAAATCCTGGAAATTTGGGGGATATATTCTCAATTAATTTTGGGAATACAATCTCATAAATTTAGTGTTGACGATATCTCAAATCTTGTTAAATTGGTGAGGATGGGATCCCAAAATCTCATTGAATTGGAAAGTGATTTGATGAGAGGATTTGCATGGATTGTATGGGCTTTGGGCGTGCATGGTAGGTCATGGGCCACGTGGATGGGCTGCATGGTGGGTCCGAGGCTAAGGTTTGAAGCAGAAACAGACTGAGCGAATCTGAGGCTGGCTAGTGAGTCCGAATCCGATGATGTGCTAATTTCCGAGGTTTTCCTTCCTTCCGGCATTCGTTTTTCGAAACTTTCGCAACTTGTTAGGTAGTGCCTCCATACGAGGCTCATCATCGGGCTTATGTAAAAATGCAGTGTCTATAAGATGTATTGGTTAAAGTCGATAAATTCATTTTCCCTACAGATTTCATTATCCTTGACAAGAAAGAAGACAATGATGTACCTATCATCCTCGGGAGACCATTTTTAGCAACAGGTCGAATTGTTATTGATGCATAAAAAGGAGAACTAACCATGAAAGTGCAGGACCAAGAAGTTACATTCAATGTTTTCAAAGCCATGAAATTCCCGAATGATGAAAATGAGGAAGAATGTTTCAGAAATGATGTTTTGGATAATATCATCCAGGATACTGATGCAGTGCAACTTCCCACGCATAAACTTGAAGCTTGCATCACCAACATGACTGACAACGAGCTAGATGATGAAATTCTGGAATGTATCAACTATCTTGACAGACCTTTTCACTTCAAATCGACACCACAGGTGGAAAGTTTGGAACTACCGAAAAAGGAACGAATCAAGCCTTCGATTGAAGAACCACCCTAGCGGGAACTAAAGCTACTTCCGAGCATTCTTAGGAAACTCTTCTGATTTACCTGTGATTATTTCTTCGTCGCTAACATTGGAACAAGAAGATAAGTTACTGAGAGTGTTACGAGAACACAAGAAAGTCATTGGCTGGACTATAGCAGACATTCGAGGCATTAGTCCATCATTTTACATGCACAAAATTTTGATGAACGATGAGTACAAAGCCACGGTGGAGCATCAACAAAGACTAAATCTGATCCTAAAGGAGATCATAAAGAAAGAAATTACCAAATGGTTGGATGCCGGCATCATTTACCCCATCTTTGACAGCATGTGGGTGAGTCCTATGCAATGTGTGCCAAAGAAAAGAGGAATTACTGTAGTCACAAATGAAAAGAACGAGTTGATTCTAACAAGAACGGTGACTGGATGGAGAGTATGCATGGACTACAGGAAACTGAACAAAACAACAAGGAAAGATCATTTTTCGCTGACATTCATTGACCAGATGTTAGACAAACTGGTGGAACATGAGTTCTATTGTTTTCTGGACGGATACTCGGGGTACAATCCGATTGCCATCGCCCTAGAAGATCAGGAGAAAACCATTTTTACATGTCCGTATGATACTTTTTCTTTCTGCATCATGATGTTGGACAATTATGACCCATTGCGTCACTATTTGTACAGATCATGGTGTTGTTGTACAAATTAACTATGTGACAAAGGAAATTGCTCTTTAATCATTTGTGATTAGATCACCAAGATGTATAAATTATGAAAGGTCCATATGATTAGTTCCTGGATTGAGATGATATGAGACAGTATCAATCCATAAAGGTTTAATCATTAAATATCCCTAGTCGTAGTATTATCGAGACTGGACATCGATAATGCGGAATAGACTAGTATTACACTTGTGCGAGTTGTGAGGGCATAACGACATAGTTCTCATATATTTGGGTATATGATACTCATGCAAGTGTAGTAGGAGGTTGTGTTTTACCGATGGTATGGAAAACAGCTTCGCTCTGGATAGACCCCTCGAAATTCCATTGGAAGTATTACTATGTGTCTATGGAAGTCCGAATCAGGGTAGGTGTATTTGGTTTTAACCTGAGACTTGCACCGCTAATACTTGCGACAATCAATGTACTTTGGTTTTGGTCATCCAGGGCTTTAACAGGTTCTTTGTACGCCTCTTCTGGGTATATTGAGAATCGTAGTGTATTGGGTATGATGTCGAGATGGAAGTATCACTCCAGTAATAGTGGAGATGATGATCATGTAGGATACGGAACTCGTTCTCTTATATGCTGCAGCTATCGGGATATTATGACTAGGTCATGTTTATCCGATTATAGAGACTAGTTACCAGAGATCCGATATTTGCTTCGTACGGGGCAGACACATTTCCAGCCCCATGCCTTACACGTGACATCCGATATTGGATCGATATACGCAATACTACGTATACTACGCCTGATATAGACCATATATTCCTGTAAGGATAATTCTGGAGAATTGGGTAGGCATGGCGCTTTGCTAGAAGCCAACCTTGTCTTGTAAATCGGTAAAAACGTAGTACTAGGTACGTACATGTTTGGATAGTCCGACGACCGAATTTACTGCCAATATATCCGGGGATCTCATGGGTCACTTCCTGAAGATTCACCGATGACGTATGACTCGTACTTTATTAATCTGGGATTAATTAAATGAGAGAGAAAATTAATCTGGGATTAATTACGGAGATATTTTATCTGGGATAAAATATCATTAAAAGAGAGAGAATGATTAATTTGGAATTAATCGATAAAATAATATATTCGATATATTATACGAAATTAGATTTCGACGCGGAATTGAAATTAGATTTTATTTCGGGTGAACGAGTTAATTTAGAATTAATTCGTTAGCGACATGAATATTGATTTTACTAGGCATAATAATTTAATTGCGTCGCAACGGAAAATTCGTTAATTTGGAATTAGCGAACCCGAGCCCGGGAGTGTTTGTGGGCGCACTCGCATTGTGAATTTAAGTGCGGCCCACAAGTCACATCTAGCGTCAAATCACTAGTCACATCAAGCGTCAAATCACTTGTGACTTTGAGTGATGTGATATCTAGACATGAGTGATGTGAATAGTAGATGTGAGTTGTTGGAAAAGCTTTTGAAAGCTTGAAAGACATTTACCATTTATTTATTATTTGGTGTTTGACTTTTGTATTTGGTATTAGATATACAAAAACTAACACAACTCTAATCTCCTCTCTCTTACATGATTCGGCCAAGGGCCTTATTTTTGCCTCTCCTCATTCGGCCATTGTGGCTATTTTTCTTCTCTCCAAACCGTGAGCCTATGGTTCACTATCTTGATGATTTTGTTGCAAAATCAAGAGAGCTAGCACTCTAATGGAGTCATCCAAGGTGATAGGGAAACCCACTTGTGAGCTTGGAATCACCAAATGAAGCTTGGAGCTTGAAGCATCAATGGAGGACCATTGCCGAAAATTGGAGCAAACTTTGGAGGCCAAATTTCAGCAAAAGGCGAGACCTTCCAAGGAGGGCAGAAAAGTTTTGTTCTTCGACGCATCGCCTCAACTGATCGATGTAAGTATTCCTCGACTTCTTCGTGTATTCACATGTATGTTTCATTACTTTAATTGATCCTCGGGACCGTAGATTTTCCCAACAATGGTATCAGAGCCAGTAAAAGCATGAAACTTGAACTTAGGGTTAAAATTTGGTAAATTGATTTTTAGCGTGATTTGGTTAAATTAATTGATTGAGTATGCTTAAATGATGTTTAATTGAGGTTGGATTGGATCAATTTCATGAAAATTGATTTGGAACAATTTTCCCCAAAAATCATGGCTTGGCCGAGAGGTATAGAACCATAATGTCTTGGTGATTTTTGTGTCGTTGATCATTGGATGACTTGAAACGATTGGGAATTGTTGATTTGAAAATTAATTGGATTGAATTTTGAATTGGACAAAAATTCCCCTTATTGCCGAGACTTTAAGCATGTTAATGGGTTTGATTTTTTGATTCAATTGTGTTGGACACTAATTGATGATAATGAGCATGATTAATTAGGCTAATTGGTGTTTTGGAAATATTGATTTGGGTAATTAATTATGTTATACACTTTAGGTTAATTAAATTGTGAAATTGGAATTTTGTAATTTAATTAATTGGGCCTATTTTGGAAATTGGACTTTTAAGGTTGTAATTGGGCTTATGGGGCTTGGTTGTACCAAGATTGGTTTAGGCAAATTGGTTGGATCCAATTGGGCCCAAAACCATTTCCATAAAGTCCAATTATGACTTAATGGACCTTTAATTTTAATTGGGCCTAAAGGGCCTAAATTGATTTCTAGGCTTATGGGATTATTCCTTGATTGGGCTTTGGTTATTGGGTTTGACCCAAGTTGACTAAAAGTACATGCGTTAAGAAATTAATTAAAAGCCCATTGGACTTTAATTAAATTAACATTGGATGTTAATCGGGCTTTGAGACCCGTAGCGATTAGATTTAAAATCTAAGTCGTAAAGGTTCGTTAATAAAGTGTATTACTTAATTTGGAATTAAATAAATGAATTATTATTAAATACAAATTAAATTGGATTTAATGTTGTAGTTTAATTTAATTCAAGAATTTGTACTTTGAGTACTTATTCGCAAAATGAGTTTGACTCACGCAAAATCAAAATCATTGTTTGAACATTGGATGATCATTAATTATCAGATTAATTAATTGGATTAGATTGATTGATAACATGCTTGTGTGAATACATGGTTGCGATGCATGAATAATGCATATCGGATGGATATTAGATGGGTGGGGCAATTTTGGAAATTATTGTAATAAATTTAGAATTTATTAATTGGACCTGCGTGTCCAGCCTATTACCTCCTTACTCTATGTATTTCTCTTCTCACATATTCCCCTCAATGTAAATGAGGTTTCTTTAGAAGTGTTATGTAACGGGTAGAAGTAATACTTATACTAGCGGGAGAAAAGAAAGGGAGAGATTTGATTTAGGATCAATGTGTAAAGTATCCATCCGCATATCATTATTATTTTATTTACGATCCTTATTATGTGTTTAGAATGCATGTTTAAAGGGTGTATGATGATGAGACCTTATCAAAGATAATTAATTGGTTGCTAATTTTCACGCGAAAAACCCTCACAAAATATTTAGTGTTTTTCCTTCCATTGAGTGATTCTTACTCTAGATCCAAGACTGGCATTGGTTTGTTGGCTAAAGTCAAGACCTTTGTCCGTCGAGGATGTGTTTGAATCACGAAGGCTTTGTTCCATATTGGTGTCTTGTCAAAGTTGTGATTTATTGGCCAAAGTCAAGATCACTTCTTGTCCATCGCATTGATTATGAAGCTTTCCAAGGTCAATGGGTGCCGCTTAACTGGGATCACTAAGTTTGTTGTGCCAAAGCCAAGGCTTAGTTGATTCAGAGGAAAAAGGTTAGGCAATATATTGGATATATTGGCATATATAGGATATATTTTTCGGACATGGATGTCCACCTACTGGATCTAGGAATTGGATCGGATCCAATTGATCTTAGAGATCTACCTAGTTAATTATCATACAATTTGTTGGCCAAAGTCAAGATTGTGTGACATTTAACGGGATCCTAGCCCACTATGGAACAAGGTTTCCCGAGTACTCGACAGAGGGTTAGAGGCTCGTCGAAAAATAGTGGGAGGCAAGTAATAAATTTGCAATATTCGTTTAGCAACTTGCCATACGCGCTCATTTCAAATATTTCGTCAAATAAATTATTTATTAGTTGGACTAATATTTAATTGTTGTTTTATTAAACAGTTGGACTGTATTCAAACTATTCAATTAATAGTTGATTTTATAATTAGATTATAGTAATCAATATAATTGAATTTAATCAAATTAAATTATAGTTGATTATATAGTTGTACTATAGTAATCATTATAATAAATAGTACCTGAAATCATTGATTAAATAGTTGGACTATTAGAATCAGGATAAATTGAAAGATTAGTGTTTAAAACATAATCATGGGTGAAAAATGTTTCAAACGACTTTAATTTTCAAATTGGGAATAAAGTTTTAGGATGATCCTGGAAACTAAGAAGTTACTTTATTTGATAAAATAACATCTTAGGCCTTAGCCTGAAGTTAAGCAAATAGTAGAGCATGATATTTGGAATATTCCTGTAATGATAACTTTAGTGCGTAATCCATTAAGCTTGCCAAATAGACTCCTTAATTTCTTAATCAGAACTAAGGATTAGATCCTTAAAGTATGATAATGAAATTGAAGGATCTTCATAGATCTATTCTTAGATCTTTGAAGTACTAAATTGCAATAATAAACTCTTGGAGAGTTAATGGCTATTCTCAAGGAGACAAAGTCAAAGTTCGCAATAGGCAAGAAGCGCAAGGCGCATCTTATTTTGATATTCTAGAAGGCCAAGGCTTGGCCAAAGGCTTCTGGAGTGTGAAAAATGCAAAGGCAAAGTCATTATAATCTTTTGGGAAGACAAATGACATATCCCAAAATGTCTGCCTAAATTGTGGCAAACGGGATCGCAGAAGCGTGACTGCCATATGGACAAGGCAGACATGAAGGAATTGAAGACGGGCAAGGCTCTGACTTCAATATGTTTTGTCATAAACGTGTTCACTGCTAGTATTAAAATTTGATTTTAGATACTAAATGTGGTACATAAATATGTACTGATATGCAGAATCTACTGAGAGCAGGATACTGACTTCAGTTGAGATTAATCTGCGAATTGAAAAACGGGACGAAAGTCACTGTTTTAACCGTAGATACCTAAGTTTAGGAACTGCCTTCGGGTGTGTACTTAAATTAGGAAACTGTTACTATGTAACTAGTTTGACTAGATATATTATCTCTATATCAGTGTTTAATCCGTTGCGGATTTACCTTTATATTCTAGAACACTAAAGTGTTTCATTTTATAAAGATGATAATGAGATAAACACATTAGATGTGAATAACAGTATTTATATTTTGAATATAAATAAATATCACACATATAATATGACAAATAAATAGCTCAAACTGAATTAATCAGTTAAAAACTTAATTGTGGCATTGTTGTCTGGGACACAATTTAAACAAGACTCGTATATCCACACTTTTGAAGAGTGGATACTAGGACGGATTTGATTCTATTCAAATAATGTCTACGAATCTAGTTTATTGGGCAAAGTGCCTAAAACACTTTTTACTTGGTAAAAGTGCAAGTGCCACCGATCTGTTAGCCCTGGTTCATAGTGACGTAGGTGGGCCCATATCTAGCTAGGCTAGATGTGGATATGAATATTTTGTGACCTACACGGATGTGGAATCGCGTTATGGTTATGTGTTTCTTTTGAAACACGAATCGGAAACTTTTATAGTTTCGACACGAAATAAAAAACAGATCAGCTAAAGTATAAAACTGTCACGGTTAGACTATGATGAAAATACTTAAGCAATAAGTTTCTCAAATACTTGAAAGAGTATAGTATTCTTTCAATGAGGACTCCTTCCGGAACACGTCAGTTTGACGGTGTATCCGAACGGAGAAACCGAATTTTGTTAGACATGATAAGGTTAATCATGAGTCGCTCTGAGCTACCATTTCTTTCAACGGATACGCATAAACAGTGCAAAACTTATTTTGAATAAGGTTCCATAAAAATCTATTTGACAGAATTCATATTAGATATGAACAGGAAAGAAACCGGGTTTCTCATTCCTAATCGTTTGGGAATGCTAGGCATATGTTTGGATGATACCAAACTAGAACCCAAATCGGATAAGTGCCTAAGTTATGGGTTATCCTAGGGAAACCAAAGTATAGTACTTATACAACTCACAAGAGAAAAATGTAATTGTTTCTCGCCATGCAGTTTTCCTAAGAGGAATACCTATATCCCGTGGTAAGTGGGAGGATAGTAAAACTCGATGAAAATCGGAGTAATACTATTCCAGGCACCGAGTCCTAATGGAACATATATAGTTTATCAAGGATGAAACTATACCAGTAATATTCGAATACACAAGAACCGCGTAAGTAGGAGAGAGTCAGAAAATAACCTGGCGTATGGGTTTCTGATCTCACCTTATAAAGATGTCAATCTTATTGAGGAATACGAACTGACTACGTATGAGGAAGTGATACAAGGTATCGACTCCCTATTATGGTAAAGTGTCATAATGTCCGAAATGGATTCCATGTATATCAACTTAGTTTGGATACTAGTTGATGTACTGCAAGGCATTGTGCATATTGGTACTATATAATTCTTCAAGGAAGACATACATGGAAGGCAACATACCAACGTGCTAAGCTAGGCTTGTAGCGAAAAGGTATTGTTATCAACATTGTGTCGATTATGACGAAACCTTTTACCTGTTGCCACGGTAAATCCATTTGGATAATGTTTGCTGATGCTGCATGTTTCATTCATGAAATAAGGCAATTGTAATGCCAAAACCGCTTTCCTTAACGGAAACCTTTTAGAGGATGTTCATAACTTCCTGACGGTTTTGTCGTACCAAAATGAGCAAACAAGGTTTGCGAGTTAATTCGATCCATGGATAGATTGATGTAAGCATTGAATTCTTGGAATTATCGTTTTGATGTAATCATAATGGTGTATGATTTAATTCAAAACGAAAATGATTCTTGTGTATATAAGAGGGTTAGTGGGAGCGCACTGAATGTGACTATCCTATAAATAATGATAATATATATCATTTCTTGGAAATGATATTCCCAAATACAATCGGTGAAAGCTAGGCTTTCGAGAAAATTCTCCGTAGAATTCTTGGGAGAAACAACCTTTATTCTAGGAATAAAGATCTATTGGGATAGATTTAAAACTGTTGGTACTCTCCGAGAACTCGTACATTGAAATAAATGTACGCGACCTGGTGTCTCATACGCTTTGAGCATATGGATTCACAATCGGGTCAATCCAAGTGATAGTCATTGGATTGATGTTAAGAACATCCTTTAGTATCTTAGAGGAACTAAGGATTCTATCTTAAACTATGGAGAATGAGAACTTGAAGTGACTGGGATCACTGCTGCAAGTTTCCTAACCGATAATAACGACTATAAGTCGTAACAACGGTATTATACAGTTTGAATAACGGAACAGTGAGCTGGAAATCTTCCAAGCAAGATACTGTTACCGAATAAATAATAAAAGTGGATTATTGCTGCAGCTGAGGCAGCAATAGAAGCCATTTGGGTCGATTATAAATCTAATTAGATTAGATATAGTTTTGTTAGCAGCTGAGCTAGGCTACAGCACAGGCTAAAGAATTAATGGTCTCATCAACGATCCAGATATATACTTCGACTATATATCTGATTCGTTCAGATCATACATCGTGGCGATGTGATGATCGAATAAATCGCATCAGATGATAGTCATGCAAATCTGATGACGAAAGTCTTTTCTCAGTAATTTGAGCGAACCGTACAAAGTTCTGGTGTAGGACACTCGAGTGACTGGCTATAGGCCAAGTGGGAAATTGTTGGACAATTATGACCCATAGCGTCCCTATTTGTACAGATCATGGTGTTGTTGTACAAATTAACTGTGTGACAAAGGAAATTGCTCTTTTATCATTTGTGATTAGATCACCAAGATGTATAAATGATTAAAGGTCCATATCATTAGTTCATTGATTGAGATGATATAAGACAGTATCAATCCATAAAGGTTTAATCATTAAATATCCATAGTCGTAGTATTATCGAGACTGGACATTGATAATGCGGAATAGACTAGTATTACACTTGTGCGCATTGTGAGGGCATAACGGTATAGTTCTCATATATATGGGTATATGATACTCATGCAAGTGTAGTAGGAGGTTGTGTTTTACCGATGGTACGGAAAACAGCTTCGCTCTGGATAGACCCCTCAGAATTCCATTAGTAGTATTACTATGTGTCTATGGAAGTCCGAATCAGGGTAGGTGTATTTGGTCTTAACCTGAGACTTGCATCGCTAATACTTGCAACAATTAATGTACTTTGGTTTTGGTCATCCAGGGCTTTAACAGGTTCTGTGTACGCCACTTCTGGGTATATTGAGAATCGTAGTGTATTGGGTGTGATGTCGAGATGGAAGTATCACTCCAGTAATAGTGGAGATGATGATCACGTAGGATACGGAACTTGTTCTCTTATATGCTGCAGCTATCGGGATATTATGACTAGGTCATGTTTATCTGATTATAGAGACTAGTTACCAGAGATCCAATATGTGCTTCGTACGGGGCAGACACATTTCCAGCCCAATGCCTTGCACGTGACATCCGATACTATATCGATATACGCAATACTACTTATATTACGCCTGATATAGATTACATATTCCTGTAAGGATATTTCTGGAGAATTGGGTAGGCATGTCGCTTTGCTAGAAGCCAACCTTGTCTTGTAAATTGGTAAAAACGTAGTACTAGGTACGTACGTGTTCGGATAGTCCGACGATCGAATTTACTTCCAACATATCTGGGGATCTCATGGGTCGCTTCCCGAAGATTCGCCGATGACGTATGACTCGCACTTTATTAATCTGGGATTAATTAAATGAGAGAGAAAATTGATCTGGGATTAATTGCGGAGATATTTTATCTGGGATAAAATATCATTTAAAAAAAAAAGAGAACAATTAATTCGGAATTAATCGATAAAATAATATATTCGATATATTATACGAAATTAGATTTCGACGCGGAATTGAAATTAGATTTTAATTCGGGCGAACGAGTTAATTTAGAATTAATTCGTTAGCGACATGAATAGTGATTTTGGTAGGCATAATTATTTAATTGCGTCGCAACGGAAAATTCTTTAATTTGGAATTAGCAAACCCGAGCCCGGGAGTGTTTGTGGGCGCACTCGCATTGAGAATTTAAGTGCGGCCCACAAGTCACATCTAGCGTCAAATCACTTGTCACTTTGAGTGATGTGATGTCTAGACATGAGTGATGTGAATAGTAGATGTGAGTTATTGGAAAAGCTTTTGAAAGCTTGAAAGACATTTACCATTTATTTATTATTTGGTGTTTGACTTTTGTATTTGGTATTAGATATACAAAAACTAACACAACTCTAATCTCCTCTCTCTTACATGATTCGGCCAAGGGCCTTATTTTTGCCTCTCCTCATTCGGCCATTGTGGCTATTTTTCTTCTCTCCAAACCGTGAGCCTATGGTTCACTATCTTGATGATTTTGTTGCAAAATCAAGAGAGCTAGCACTCTAATGGAGTCATCCAAGGTGATAGGGAAACCCACTTGTGAGCTTGGAATCACCAAATGAAGCTTGGAGCTTGAAGCATCAATGGAGGACCATTGCCGAAAATTGGAGCAAAATTTAAGAGGCCAAATTTCAGCAAAAGCCAAGAGCTTCCAAGGAGGGCAGAAAACTTTTGTTCTTCGACGCATCACCTGAACCGATCGATGTAAGTATTCCGCAACTTCTTCCTGTATTCACATGTATGTTTCATTACTTTAATCGATCCTCGGGACCGTAGATTTTCCCAACACATGACGCCATTTGGATTATGTATTGCTCTTGCCACATTTCAACGTTGCATGATGGTCATCTTCTCAGACATGCTGGAACAAAGAATGGAGGTTTCATGGATGATTTTTCTGTGTTTGGAGACTCATTCGACCACTGCTTGCAAAATCTGGAAAAGATGTTACAAAGATGCGAAGATACCAATCTGGTACTTAGCTGTGAGAAATGCCACTTCATGGTGCATGAAGTGTTGGACAATTATAACCAATAGCATCACTATTTGTAAAAAGACATGGTGTTTTTTTGTACAAATTAACTATGTGACAAAGGAAATTGCTCTTTTATCATTAGTAATTGGATTACTTGGATATATAAATGATAGGAGTCCATATGATTCATATCGGATTAATAATATATGAGACAGTATTAATACACGAAAGGTTTAATCATTAAATATCCCTAGTCATAGTATTATCGAGACTGGACATCAATAATGAAGAATAGGCTAGTATTGCACTTGTGCACGTTATGGAAGCTTAACGGCATAGTTCTCATGTATTTAAGTATATGCTACTTATGCAAGTGTGATATGAGGTTCTTTTAGCCGTTGGCTCAGGAACAGCTTCGCTCTGGATAGACCCCTCAGAATCTCATTGGTAGTATGACTATGTGTCTATGGGAATCCGAATCAGGGTAGGTGTATATGGTCTTAACCTGAGACTTGCATCGCTAATACTTGCGACAATTAGTATACTTGGTTTTGGTCGTCCGGAGTTTTAACAGGTTCTGTGTACGTCTCTTCTGGGTATACTGAGAATCGTAGTGTATTGGGTGTGATGTCAAGATGGAAGTATCACTTTAGTCATATGGAGATGATGATCACGCAAGATACAGAACTGGTACTCTAAAGTGCTGCAGCCATCGGGAAAGTATAACTAGGTCATGACTTTTAGATCAAAGAGACTAGTTGCTAGTGATCCTATATATGCTTCGTTCGGGGCAAACATAATTCCAGCCCCAGGCCTAGCATGTGACATCAGATAGTGGATCGTAATACGCAATACACTGTATATTACGCCTGATAAAGATTATATATTCCTCGTTGAATATTTCTAGAGAATTAGGTAGGCACGGTGCTTTGCTAGAAGCCAACCATGTCTTGTAAATCGGTAAGAACGTGCTACCGGGTACGCACGTGTTCAGATAGTCTGACAACCGAATTTACTGCCAACATATCCAGGGATCTCTTGGGTCGCTTCCCAAAGATTCACCGATGACATTTGACTCAAACAGAATTAATCTAGGATTAATTATGAGAGAGAAAATTAATTTGGGATTAATTTCGGCAAGAATTAATCTGGGATTAATTTTCAGAGAAAGAATTAATCAAGGATTAATTGCGTCGAGAATTTATCTGGGATTAAATTCGTCGAAAAGAGATAACGCGATTAATTTGGAATTAATCGGCAAAATGAAATTAATAGTGAAATTGGATTTTTACTATTTAATTTATTTAATTGGGCTAAAATAATATATTAGATATATTAATTGAAATTAGATTTCATTGCGGATTAAAATTGGATTTAATTCGTGCGAACGAATTAATTTAGAATTAATTCGTAAGCGACTTCCGTAATAATTTTGCGAGACATTATTTTTTAATTAAATTGGATTTAATTAAGTCGCGATGGAAAATTCATTTAGTCAGATTAAACGAACCCGAGCCCGAAGTGTGTAGTCTCACCTAACTTGAATTTTGAATTTAAAGTTGTGGGACCCATTTTACTTTCGTCAACTTTTGACAATTGATGGAAGTGGGTTGGGTTGTATTTATTACAACTTTTTCCAACACAACACTTAACCTTTTTGAAAACGTTAAAAAGTCAACACATCATTATGGTATTAGTTTAGAACTATTCACCATTTTCTCCTCTCTCTCTTTTCTTACAAGGCCGTGAGCTTCTCTTCTCTCCAAGGGAAAATTTTCTTCAAATTTTCTTTGTAAGCTAGCACTTTGGGACTCAATCAAGGTGATAGGGAAACTCACCCTTGAGTCAAATCAAAGGCTTGGAACTTCCAACAAAGAAGGAATTTTTGAAATCCTAAATCCGATCAATATGAGTATTTCCGCAACTCCCTTTGATTTTTTCACACAAAAATCATTCTTAGTGATCCTGTAGTATGTATAGGACACTAACAGAAAGGTATTGTCCTGGGACATCAGATCTCACAAAAAGAAATCGATGTAGACAATGGGCCTAAATTGATTTTGGGCATAGGGTGATTCCTAATTGGGCCTTGGCATCTTGGGTTTGATCCATAATGGCCAAAGCCCATGCCTAATGAATTAATTAAAAGCTCATTGGACTTTAATTAAAATAGTATTGGATACTAATTGGGCCTTTGAGACACATTTAGATTAGATTTAAAATCTAAGTCTAAAAGGGCACATAAATAAGTGTAATTATTTAATTTGGAATTAAATAAGAATTATTATTGGATACAATTTAAATTGGATTTAAAATTACAGTTCGATATATCTTAAGAATACGTATTTTGAGTATTTATTCTTAAACGAGTTGGACTCACGTAAATCAAATCGTTGTTTGAACATTAGATGGTCATTAATTCAAAGATTAATTAATTGGATTAGATTGATTGAATAACATGCTTTGTGTGAATACTTGGATGTATTTGTATGAATATGTATATCGGATGGTTATTAGAAAGGTGAGGGCAATTTTGGAAATTGTTGTAATAAATTTAGAATTTATTAAATTGGACCTGCGTGTCCAGCCTATTATTTCTTTTCTCATTGGATTTCTCTTCTCACCAATTCCCCTCAATGTAAGTGAGGTTTCTTTAATGTATTATGTATTGGGTAGAAGTATGAATAGTGCTAGCAAGAGAGAGGAAATGGAGAGATTTGTTTTCTAGGAACAAATTTGTTATATATCCATCAACATATCATTATTAATTTATTTCGCGCCTGTGGGAACACAGAAACTGGGGACGCATGCTGTTCCGAGCTCGCGGCCCGGTTGGGAGTACGGAGTAGCCCGCGGGGGACTAAACCGGAGAATAATGGAGTCACCACTCGGTGTGAACCGGGACAAAGATTTAAGGCCGCACTCACCCCTCGCATGGGAAGACCTGAAAACCATTGGGTTCGGAATGGTCCCTTACTTATGCCACTTGTAATGAAATGATTTGTGCAATAATTTAACCAAGCCTAAGCAACATTTATTTCCAAGGATAATTTACTCCTAAGTTCGCATGTATAAGTACAAGGCTCATATCTAAGTTTGCATATAACTTATGTCCGAATTTGCATACAACCTATTTGCATATAATCTATGTCCCAATTTGCATAAATAAAGATAAATACGGCTATCATGCGATGTCACAAGCACATTACATTCGATCATAGGCATGCCAGTAGATAATAATAATCACGCATGAAAGCAAATTGGAATAATGACGAACATGCAATAGCACACGGCAATCTCATGAACATACTTCGATCATATAATGCAGAAAACAAAGAACGACCTAGACATAATGCAAATTCCAAAGAAAATAAATGACTAATCATGTTTGAATACCATCTCATGAACACATCAAATAGATAAATGCAATGCAGGATACAAATAGTATGATTGATTACATGATACAAGAGAAATCACCTAAGAAACAATTATGCATGACATGTGATGAAAAGGACTCAGTTCATTGTATGCGCGTTCGTGTAGCGTTTGCAAATGCGTTCGAACGGTAAATAGAAGGTTCGCGTTCGTATAGCGTTTGGGAACGCATTTGAACGGGATAGGACCTGATGAAACAAAATGCATTCGCGTTCGAGTAGCATTCGTAAATGCGTTCGAATGGTAAATAGAAGGTTCACGTTCGTATATCGTTTGAGAACATGTTCGAACGGGACCAGACCTGATGCATGATAAAATAAAGGAAATACGTGTGCGTTCGAGTAGCGTTAGTAAACACGTTCGAATGGAAAATAGAAGGTTCGAGTTCGTATAGCGTTCGTAAACACGTTTGAACGAACTGAGATGGAAAACATGCGTTCATGCGGCATTCTGAGACGCGTTCGAATGGGGTTACAGTAGTGACCTCAAAAACAGTAAATAACATGACACATACGTGAACGGGTGAATAGATGACACCTAATAAATAATAACGGGCTACAAGGCGTGGCAAAGTATCGTGGTAAAGGATTTTAACCCCTCGACATAGAGGACCCTTAATCCAACTTACTAAGCCCATGCGCTAATAACATAATGCACATAAAAATAAAGACAACAATGTCAGGCTTTGTATATCTGATTGAACACATCTTACATTCAACCGAATATATGTCATCTGGCTTGGCGAAGCATCGGGTAAAGGATTTTAACCCCTCAAAACGGGGGACCTTTAATCCAACTTACTAAGCCCATGCGCTAATGACATAATGCATATAAAAATAAAGACGATGATATCGGACTTTGTATAACCGATTGAACACATCTTACATTCAACGAATATACGTCATCCGGCGCGCGCAAAGCATCGTGGTAAAAGATTTTAACCCCTCGAAACGAAGGACCTTTAATCCAACTTACTAAGCCCATACGCTAATATCATAATGCATAAAAAAAATAAAGACAACGATATCGGACATGGTATACCCGATTGAACACATCTTACATTCAACCGAATAACGTCATCCGGCGCGGCAAAGCATCGTGGTTAAAGGATTTTAACCCCTCAAAACGGAGGACCTTTAATCCAACTTACTAAGCCCATACGTTTTATCTCATCATTACACAAACAAATAACATGTAGAATTTTAAATAACGGATAATAAACGAATCAAAACAACATAAAACAAAATATGCGCTGTTTGCTCAAGTGGTACGTGGAGTTATATCCCAAGTACAGACCGCTCTACCGTCCATTCGGATTCGGCTACGGAATTTATGTCTGGGTTTCCATCCTATATACCATGAGAGGCGACACATTTTCAATTTTATTCAAAGCCACAATACATCCATGAACGACTCTCATACGAAATAAATAACTAAAACGATTAAAAGATGAATAAAATAAATAAATAATAAGAGTGCCCTCAGGTCTAACCTTTTATGTCGACTCTCGGAAGTACCGTACGCGGACGTCGGAAGGGTGGATGCTCCGCAACTCCTCCGGTTCATTGGTTCAACATTTTCTCTCGCTGTTTTGCTGCTCAAGCTACCATTTTCGCTCTGTTTTGCTGTTGTTTTACTGCTGATTTACTGCTGTATTTTAGTTACTGTTTTAGGTGATTTAGGGGTTGTTTTAAGGTGTTTGGGCTATTGTTTTCTGCGGTTTTAGGCTACTGTTTTGGGCTGTGAAATAGTGTAGATTTTCGGTGGTATATGGACATATTTGGGGACTGTTTCGGTGAGGTAAAGGGCCTGAGTTTATGCGGAAATTGAGGGGGTCTTGAGGGATGAGTATTCGGCTATTGCAGAGATAGGAGAAGATAATTATTTCTTATTGTTTTTGTGTATTGGATGTGAATGAGAGAGGGGGAGTGTCTTGGTTTTGGGTCTCTTTTATAGACAAAGGGGATGGGTGAATCCTTACTTGACAAGTAAGGGATTTGTGCATTAAAGGAGGATATGATTTGGTGTTAAACAAGGAAAACCAAAGATTGATTGGAGACAAGATTATGCTTAATTAGGAAGTTCATATTTTGATTGATTTTAATTAGGCATGATTTTATTTGATATTTATTTTAATTTGGTATGTGATTTTTAGATTTTATTTAATTTCACCAGTGTTAAATATGTGTTTTATTAATTTGGATATGTTTTATGGCTTTGGTGGGCTAATTGGGCTTGGATGTGAGGCTAGCAGCAAAACCAGAAATACCGACACCGTTCGAATGCCGATTCGAACGCTACATGAACGCCCTCAATCTGCTTGACGTTCGAACGTGGTAACGAACGTAGCACGAATGAAAACAGTGAACTTGTGAAATGAATCTGATGACATACTTATTCTGAATTTCCCCTTTCGACGTCCGTTTCCCGCAACTTATGTGACTTAAAAGGTAGTGTCTCCAAATGAGACTCATCATAGGGACTTATATGCAAAAATACAGTGCCTACAGTCGCCCCCACTTTGATGGGACTTGTGTAATGTGTAACAGTGACAATCCTATCAAAGTTATACAATGTATTTTCACTTACCTGGCTCGCAGCTGTCACCTTACTTGCCTGCTGTCTTGAACTGAGTTGATGATGCAGTGGCCCTCGATCGGGACGCATCCCAATAGCTGCAACCGACAATGGGGGCCTCGATCCTGGGACGTATCCCAATACCGCTGATAAAAGGTGGGCATCTACCCTAGGACGCATCCCAAAACTGATGATGCAGTGGACCTCGATCCTGGGATGTATCCCAATAGCTGTAACTGACAACGGGGGCCTCAACCCTAGGACGCATCCCAATACCGCTGACAAAAGGTGGGCCTCGACCTTGACGCATCCCGAAACTGATGATGCAGTGGACCTCGATCCTGGGACACATCCCAATAGCTGCAACCGACAACGGGAGCCTCGACCCTGGGACGCATCCCAATACCGCTGATAAAAGGTGGGCCTCGACCCTAGAACGCATCCCGAAACTGATGATGCAGTGGACCTCGATCCTGGAACGTATCACAATAACTGCAACTGATATATGTGTTGATGTGGGCCTCAACCCCGGGACGCATCCCCAAGACTTCTGAGAGTATTGATGTTGGCCTCGCCCCCTATGACGCATCCCAAAACTGCTGCTGGTGTGTTGATGCTTCAAATCGGCTTGTCTTCGCTGCCTTCTATTTTCTTCTTCAAAACCTGTGAATACAAAACAAACACAAAACGAATGCCAAAATTTGTTACGTGTATGCATGCATGCATGAGTTTCCTTATCCCGTCGGGTTAGGTCTTCTGCCAAGTTTTCTCTTTCTCAGGCAAAATATTGCTTCAATCTGTCCACGTTGATCGGCTCAGTGAACTCGTTACATTCCAAGTCTGACAGTCTCACTACCCTATTTTCCATTACTTTCTGCACTATGTAAGGTCCTTCCCAGTTAGGTCTGAACTTTCCTCTCGGATCTGTCATCGACGGCCTTGACTCTTAAGTACCAAATCACCCTTTTTAATCTTAGTAGGGCGCACCTTCTTGTTGAATGCCATAACCAACTCTTCTGATATATCTGCATGTGATGCAAGGACTTCATTCTATTTTCATCTAGCAGTGCTAACTGTTTAAACCTCTGTGCGGCCCATTCTTATTCAGGTAACTCTGTTTCTACTAATACCCCCATTGACTATATCTCAACTTCCACTAGCAGTACTGGTTCCATTCCATAAACCAAGGAGTAAGGCGTGTCTTGTTGCTGTTCTCATAGACGTTATGTACCCCCCACAAGCGTATGGCAATTTATCGGCCCAGTCTCTGTAGTTTCTATCATCTTGGCTAACATTTTCTTTATTGTCTTGTTGGCTGACTCGACTGCCCCATTTGCCTGCGGTCTGTAAGGCGGTGACTTGTGATGGCCTATCCCGTACTTCTGCAGCATTGCCTTTGTTTCCCCTTGAAACTGAACTCCGTTGTCTGTGACCACATGATGCGGCATACCATACCGACATATGAGATTCCGGGCTATGAACTTTGCCATATGCTTTACTGTAACGTTGCAGAATGATTCAGCTTCCACCCACTTTGAGAAGTAGTCTACTGCCACTACTATGAAGCGATGTCCATTCGATGCATTTGGTTGAATCTCTCCAATCATATCAATTCCCCATGCTGAGAAAGGCCAAGGCTCTGACAACCCGTGTAACTCTGTGTGAGGCAGATGATTCATATTACCATGTGCTTGACAATTGTGACAATGTTTTACTAGCTTTGCACAGTTTGTCTCCATGGTTAACCAATAGAAACCTTGTCTTGCAATCTTGCAAGAAAAATTCAACCCATTCATGTGTGGTCCACATACCCCGGCATATATTTCTTCCATTATCTTCTGAGCCTCTTCTCTTCTCAAACACTTCGGCTGAATACCGTTTGTTTGCCTTTTGTACAGTTCCCCTTTCAAAATCACATACTGGGAAGCTAAATTCTGAATGGCTAACCTGTCTTTTATGCCTGCTCCCTCCGGGAGTTTCTCGTGTTCCAGATACCTCTGAATGTCATGATACCAAGGTTTACCATCGTCGATCTCTACTTCCAGGACTCTTTCTATCTCATAAATGGGTCTATTTGCTGTTGTTAGTACCAACGGTCTCATTACTAACTTCTCGAAATTTTCCCAAGTTGCTGTAAGTGTAGCTAATGCATCCGCCATCTGATTCTCTTCTCGCGGCATGTGCTGAAACTTACAATCGGGGATAACCTGTGCCAACTTTCTGAGGTGAAAAAGGTAAGGTTTCAACCGTTCTTCTTTCAATTCCCATTCTCCCTGCATCTATCGGATCACCAGCATCGAATCTTCGTAGACCTCCATGCTCTCAGCCTTCAAGGCTATCAGTGCAGTCAAACCAAAAACACATGCTTTATACTTGGCCATGTTATTAGTTACTCTGAACGTCAACCTCTTGGCCAAAGGAAAAGTCTCTCCTTCGGGGGTCACTATCACGATCCCAATTCCGGCTCCCTTGTAATTCACTGCTCTGTCGAAATACATTTTCTACCTCTGAACTGTTATTGCTTGGATCTCTTCATCTGGAAATTCAAACTTATATTGATCCCCTTCAATAGGTTGCAATGCCAGGAACTCTGCTACTGCCCACCCTTTGATTACCTTGGAAGTGAGGTACTCAATGTCAAACTCTGTCAGCAACACTATCCATCTGCCCAACTTCCCTACTAGTGAAGGCACTGAATGCAGATACTTCAAGGGATTTTCCTTTGCCACTACCTGGATCTTGTAAGACTGGAAGTAATGCCGTAATTTTCTGGAATCCCACACCACTGCTAGACAGATCTTCTCTACTTCTTGATAGCGGGCTTCATACAGAAGCATTTTCTTACTGAGATAGTAGACTGCATGCTCTACCCCGGTCTCATCTGCCTGTACCATCATTGCACCCAGTGCTTCTGATTCTATAGCCAAATACAGTACCAAGGGTCTGCCCGGTCTCAGAGGTTTCAAAACAGGAGGCTTCACCAAATATTCCCTGATCTTGTCGAAGGCTGACTGACACTACTCATTCCATTTCACTGGCTAGTCCTTTCTCAACAGTTTGAAAATAGGATCACACACTAATGTCAACTTGGCGATGAACCGACTGATATACTGAATTTTTCCCAGGAATGCTCTAACCTCTTTCTCTGTCTTCGGTGCAGGAATCTCAGTAATTGTCTTGATTTTCTCAGAATCTACTTTTATTCCTCCCATTCCTACTGTATGTCCCAGTAATTTTCCAGATGTCACTCCAAACACACACTTCTTAGGATTCAACCGCAGGTTGTATTTATCGACCCTCTGAAGGAATTTCTCTAGTGCTTCTATGTGCCCGATTCTTGTCTCTGATTTCACCATCATGTCATCCACATACACTTTAATCTCCTTGTGCATCAGATCGTGGAACAATGTAGTGGCTATCCGCTGATAAGTAGCTCCTACGTATTTTAGCCCGAACGGCATTACCTTGTAATAATAAATACCCCACTTTGTGACGAATGCAGTTTTGTGCTTGTCTTCCCAGCCATAAGAACCTGATTATACCCTGAAAACCCATCTGAAAATGAATACATGGCAGATAAAGCTGCACTATCAACTAGTACATCAATATGAGGTAGGGGAAAATCATCTTTCGGACAAGCCTTGTTGAGATCTCTATAATCCACACACATTCTGACTTTCCCGTCTTTCTTCGGCACCGGTACAATATTTGCCAACCACTCAGGATACTTCACTACTTCCAGGAACCCCACATCTATCTGTTTCTTAACCTCTTCTCTGACCTTCTCGGCCCACTCAGGTCTCATCCGTCGAATTTTCTGTTTCGCTGGCCTCATATTCGGATAAGTTGGTATTGTGTGCTGGGCAATGCTTCTGTCTACCCCAGGCATGTCCTCATAGGACCAAGCAAATACTTTGGCATATCTGACCAATACTTCTTCTAATTTCTCCCGCTCTTCCGCGGTAACTTCACTTGCAATCAGAATTTCCTTGGGGTTCTCAAGCGTGCCCAAGTTAAATGCATTCGTTCTGGTGGAGCTGATATCAAATATACTCAAGTCATGCAAGTTAGAGGAAAAAGACTCGGGCAAATAAGCAAAATGATTGTCTTTATTGCTAGTAAATGCGGGAGTACACTCAAATAAATCAGGAAGATAAATGTCTTCATCATCGGCAGACACTTCATCCTCTGCAACCAGGTTCTTCTCAGACTTTTTATCCTCTTCGAGAGTCAGGCTCTCCAACTTCATCAATTCTTCTTCCCAATTCTCTTCCTCCATAACTTCTTCTGTCAGCGGCTTCTTACCTAGTATCTCTTAGAATATCTCAAAACCAGGCACCACAATTCCGTTAACTTCTATTGGTTTGGGCTCACATTGATACCCTGAAGCCTTTACAGAGCAATCCATCAATTTCAACCCTTTCTTTTTAACCTTCATCTTTTCTTTGTCAGATTTGTACCCCAAACCCCTCCGAGTAGTCTGTCCTCTAAAGTCTGGCAGTTTTGAACCCTCACCCGGCTCGAACTTCATTTTTCCCATGATACTAGCTACCTTAGGATCCACCTATTCCTCAAAAGTTTTCGACACTTGGAACCTCGTGAAAGGTTGTATTTCCAAAGCAGCCACAGCATTGTCTACCTCAGCTCGGATGGTGACAATCTCTCCCTCATAAAGGAACTTAATCATCTGATGTAGAGTGGAGGGCACGCCCCCAAGCTTATGAAACCAAGGCCTTCCCAACAACAAGGCAAAAGTGGATGGGATATCCAACACTGTGAACTCAACTTCATCCTCAATAGGACCAACCTTGACCGCTGCTACAAATGTACCCTCAACTCCTCGCTTACTGTCATTATAAGCCTTGATAGTCATACTAGAGTGATCCAGATCTGTTGTTTTTATACCAGGCTTGGCCAAAATCTTTGACGGGCACACATTAAGGGATGAGCCGTCATCTACCATCACACAAGAGGTCCTTTTACCCCTCACTTTAGCTCTGATAAACAAAGGTCTATTATGATTTCTCCCCTCAGCTGGGAGTTCTTCCTCGGAAAACATGATTGCCTGCAAAGCCTCCTATTGCACTGACCCAACAAACATTGCGGGGTTGGCATCCTCTGTCACCACTATCTTGCTTAAGGCCTCAACCATGTCCCGCCTGTGCTCCTGAGATGCACACAACAAATCCCAGATACTCACTTGTGCTCGGGGTTTTCCTCAACTGTTGCAGCACTACATCTCCCTCGGCATTTTCTGTATTCTCAGCCACTTCTCTACCTTCTGATAAGACTCATTTACCCTTCTCAGTCATATCATTGTAGAAATGCCCACTGCGTGTCATCCCCCTCACTTCTTCTTCATCACTACTGGAGAAGTCTACCCAAAAATTCTGCCCTCATTCTGTCTCATCTTCACTGTTACTATCCCAAATTCCAAGGCAATAGGCTTGGTGGTCAAAGGATTTGAGGACAAGGCTTTCGGGTAGGCCAGAGTTTATCATATAGGTCGGTGGGAGGACAGAGTGGTAATTTGGTAGGGGATTTTGGTGTGTGTTGGGGCGTTCTGTTTCAGGGTCGGGTATCTTTTTAGAGTCTATAAGGTCCTGGATTTCATGGCGGAGGTGGGCACAATTGTCAGTGTCATGGCCTTTCTGTTGGTGGAAGTGACAGTATTGGCTCAGGTGAGATGTGGTGGTGGAGGGTTGGGAAGTGGTTTGGTCTCTAGGGGTTTCATAAGTCCTTGTCTTTTTAATTTCTCCAGCACTTTAGACAAGGGTCTCCCTAAGTTGGAGAATCTCCGATTCCGGATGGCAGCAATCTCCGCAGAAACAGGTTTGGTACCTGATGTTCCCCCAATAGGCCTCATACTTAGCCCTTGATGATCATTTTAATCTGGTCCTTCTCAGAGGGCCGAGTCTGCATTTTCAGAGGCTGGCTCCTCCAGCGATCCACATACTCCTTGAAGCTTTCCTTCGGCTTCTGCTTAGTGTTCTCCAAATCACGGAGTGACAAATCAATTTCCAGATCTGTAACATATTGCTTCAGAAAAGCATCAGCCAGTTCTCACCCATCTTCCCTAATCTTCTTCTCAAGGCTGTGATACCAAACTACCGGCGCTCCCTCAAGTGACATCCCAAACATTTTCTGTACTTGACGCTTGGATAAACCCACTGAACTCATAACTGAAACATACTGACAGAGATGGACCCTCGGATCCCTATTCCCGTTGAACTTAGCCATATCCGGCATTTTGAACTGATCTGGCAACTGTTCTTCGAAGATCATTGCCTCATAATCTAACAACTCTTCATGTTTACCCCTCATTTTACGGGTAACTGTTTCAACTTGATCTCGAAGCTTCTGAAATTCTGCCTGAGACCCAATCACTCTGCCTGTTGCATACTCTGCCATGTCATCATCAAAAGCAGGAATATCATCCCCCAACCCACTCAGAGGCTCCCCACGCCTCACATTCTCAGAATTTCCACCAGCATGGGGTACAACCATACCAACCACAGCAGTAGTCAAGGCTTGCAACTGTTCAGTAATTTTGGAGAGACCGTTTTCCAACTGATCTATCCGGGATACCTCGTTATCGGATGTACTCATATCTGTTACCGGTCTTTTAGTGAGTCTTCCCTCTTTCCTAACCCAACAGGAATCTATGATGTCTTTTATAGACATAGAGGGTGTTAACATGATATATGTATGCATGAGATGAATGAGATGCATGCGATACAAGAAATTTATCAACTCATTAAAATTTTCACACAAATCGGCCCATCATCATTATAGAAGCTTTTGGGCTAACTGTCATAGGAGTGAACTCGTCCCAGTTTAAATGGCCCAACAAGTTCACATCTCATGGCAAGAAGTCAAACTGTATCCAAATGATAATGCTCCTAAACACAAACATATAATGGCCCATCGGCGTTTTAGAAGCTTTTGGCCCAATCATCATAAGATACGTTCTTGTCCCAGTTTAAATGGCCCAACAAGCCCATACCTCATGATAAAAGGTCCGAATGGATCCAAGCGACCATGTTCCCAAACACAAGCACAAGTAAATAATTTCTACAGAGTGGCCCATCAACATTTCAGAAGCTTTTGGTCCAATTGTCATAGGATACGAACTCGTCCCAGTTTAAATGGCCCAACAAGTTCGCATTTCTGACAAGAAGTCCAACTGCATCCAAATGAGGATGGTCCACAAGCAGAAGGAAATAGTTGCTATAGGCCATACAACCCCAGTCTACGTGTGGGTTTGCGGGAATGTAGACAAAGACTCTCGCTGGCGAAGGATTGCCCATAACTAGGTCTCCTCACTCAAGGGTTCGAGCGACCAAGTGAGCGCACCTTTTTTATACCTTACGGTACGTTCCAATGAGTTATGGTGTGTGACTGACTGTCAAATGGATTTCCCGTTGTAGATTCCCCAGAGGTATGGCAGAGCGAACTCTCTTAAAAACCCAAGCCTCTTAGGCTCTTATCGCTTGGTGACAGGAATAAAAAATGAGTCCTCCAAATTAGTCCATCACAATAGGCTACAAGTAAGTGATTATCTAGGTGCCTTCACAGCTTTTCCTTATAGAAAGGTAGTGAATGAAGGAAGACACCAAACCATTACCTAGCCTTAATAGTGCCTTTGATTAAACCCCTTTCAACCCACTATAGGAACGGTAACTTAAAGCACAAATCATAATATTACAAGACATTATTTCGAGATTGATTCTCTATCCCAGTGGAGTCGCCAGACTGTGGGAACACAGAAACTGGGCGACGCATGCTGTTCCGAGCTCGCGGCCCGGTTGGGAGTACGGAGTAGCCCACGGAGACTAAACCGGAGAATAATGGAGTCGCCACCCGGTGTGAACCGGGATAAATATTTAAGGCCGCACTCACCCCTCGCAAAGGAAGACCTCAAACCGTTGGGTTCGGAATAGTCCCTTACATACGCCACTTGTAATGAAATGATTTGTACAATAATTTAACCAAGCCTAAGCAACATTTATTTCCAAGGATAATTTACTCCTAAGTTCGCATGCATAAGTACAAGGCTCATATCTAAGTTTGCATATAACCTATGTCCGAATTTGCATACATAAAGATAAATACGGCTAGCATGCGATGTCACAAGCACATTACATTCGATCATAGGCATGCCAGTAGATAATAAGAATCACGCATGAAAGCAAATTGGAATAACGGCGAACATGCAATAGCACACGGCAATCTCATGAACATACTTCGATCATATAATGCGGAAAACAAAGAACGACCTAGACATAATACAAATTCCAAACGCAAAATAAATGACTAATCATGCTTGAATACCATCTCATGAACACATCAAATAGATAAATGAAGGGATACAAATAGTATGATTGATTACATGATACAAGAGAAATCACCTAAGAACAAGTATGCATGACATGTGATGAAAAAGACTCAGTTCAGTGTATGCGCGTTCGTGTAGCGTTTGAAAACGCGTTCGAACGGTAAACGGAAGGTTCGTGTTCGTATAGCGTTTAAGAACGCGTTCGAACGGTATAGGACCTGATGAAACAAAATGCATTCGCGTTCAAGTAGCGTTCATAAACGCATTGGAATGGTAAACAGAAGGTTCACGTTCGTATAGCGTTTGAGAACGCGTTCGAACGAGACCAGACCTGATGCATGATAAAACAAAGGAAATACGTGCGCGTTCGAGTAGCGTTAGTAAACGTATTCGAACGGAAAATAGAAGGTCCGTGTTCGTATAGTGTTCATAAACGCGTTCGAACGAACTGAGACAGAAAACATGCGTTCGTGCGGTATTCTGAGACGCGTTCGAACGGGGTTACAGTAGTCCAACTTACTAAGCCTATACGCTAATATCATAATGAAAAAAAAATATAAAGACAACAATATCGAACTTGGTATACCCGATTGAACACATCTTACATTCAACCGGATTATACGTCATTCGGCGCGGCAAAGCATCATGGTAAAGGATTTTAACCCCTCGAAACGGAGGACCTTTAATCCAACTTACTAAGCCCATACACTTTATCTCATTATTACACAAACAAATAACATGCAGAATTTTAAATAACGGATAATAAACGAATCAAAATAATATAAAACAAAATATGCGATGTTTGCTAAAGTGGTATGTGGAGTTGTATCCCAAGTACAGACCGTACTACCGTCCATTCGGATTCGGCTATGGAATTTATGTCTGGGTTTCCATCCTATATACCACGAGAGGCGACACATTTTCCATTTTATTCGAAGCCACAACATACATCCATGAACGACTCTCATACGAAATAAATAACTAAAAACGATTAAAAGATGAATAAAAATAAATAAATACGAAGAGTGCCCTCAGGTCTAACCTTTTATGTCGACTCTCGGAAGTACCGTACGCGGTCGTCGGAAGGGTGGATACTTGGCAACTCCTCCGGTTCACTGGTTTAACGTTTCTCTCGCTGTTTTGCTGCTCAAGCTAACATTTTCGCTCCGTTTCGCTGCTGTTTTACTACTGATTTGCTGCTGTATTTTGGTCACTATTTTTGGTGTTTTAGGCTACTGTTTTGGATGTTTTTTGAAGGTTTAATGTGTAGTTTTGGTTACTGTTTTAGGGATTAAAAGTGCATTTTTTTAGTTACTGTTTTAGGTGATTTATGGGCTATTTTAAGGTGTTTGGGCTGCTATTTTCTGCGGTTTTAGGCTACTATTTCGGGCTGTGAAATAGTGCAATTTTTTGGTGGTATATGGAAAGATTTGGGGACTGTTTCGGTGAGGTAAATGGGCTGAGTTTATGCGGCAATGGAGGGGGTCTTGAGGGATGAGTATTCGGCTATTGCAGAAAAATGAGAAGAGAATTATTTCTTGTTGTTTTTGTGTATTGGGCGTGAATGAGAGAGGGGGGTGTCTTGGTTTTGGGTCTCTTTTATAGAAAAATGGGATGGGTGAATCCTTGCTTGACAAGGAAGGGATTTGTGCATTAAAGGAGGATATGATTTGCTGTTAAACAAGAAAAACCAAAGATTGATTGGAGACAAGATTATGCTTAATTAGGAAGTTCATATATTTTGATTGATTTTAATTAGGCATGATTTTATTTGATATTTATTTTAATTTGGTATGTGATTTTTAGATTTTATTTAATTTCACCATGTGTTAAATATGTGTTTTATTAATTTGGATATGTTTTATGGGCTTTGGTGGGCTAATTGGGCTTGGATGTGAGGCTAGCAGCAAAACCAGAAATACCGACACCGTTCGAATGCCGATTCGAACGCTACATGAACGCCCGCAATCTTCTTGACTTTCGAACGTGGTAACGAACGCAGCACGAATGAAAACAGTGAACTTGTGAAATGAATCTGATGACATACTTATTCTGAATTTCCCCTTTCGACATCCGTTTCCCGCAACTTATGTGACTTAAAAGGTAGTGTCTCCAAATGAGACTCATCATAGGGACTTATATGCAAAAATGCAGTGCCTACAGCGCCTTATTATGCTTTTATAATAGACCAGGCCACGGTTCCGGTTCGGTATCGAAACCGAACCGGTTGGAACTAGAAGGTTTCGGTTCCAATCGGTTCTGGTTCCGGAACCGGAACCGTGGCCGACCGGTTTGGTTGGGGTTCGACCGCAACTCGAACCGGTCCGAACCGGTGGAACCATAAGGTTCCACCGGTTCAACGATTCCAACCGGAACCGAAACGGTTCCGGTTGGAACCGTAGGGTTCCAACAAGAACCCTAACCCCAACGGCTACTAGCCGTTCGGCTCCCTGCCCTAAAAAAAATGTCGTTAAGGCATAAAAAAAATTAAAAATTGTAAATTCCTAATATATCCCTAATAACGATAATAAAACGATTGTATTTACGGGCATTTTTGGTATAAAAAAAATTCTAAAACTCTATAAATAGGATTAATTTTTCATTATTTCAACACACCAAATTCTCAACTCTCTCAATTCCTACAATTCTCTTATTCTCAATCTCAATTCAATTAGTTATTATCATTCGTAATTAGTCAATTTTCTTATTTTTATTACTTATTTCTTAAACTAAAAATGGCAAGCTCATATGAGAACATCATGTCAAATATTCCAACCCAAGAGAGCGGCCCCAGTGTCGGTTCACAATCACGGAGAAAAGAAGTTAAGGCTCATTCCTCGGATGTTTTCAAAATTCATTTTCATTTAGAAAAATTAAACGATGACAGTTCAAGAGCGGTTTGCAACTATTGTGTGGTTTCCTATAAATTTTCTGGTGGATACGGCAATATGATCAAGCACATGGAAAGACATCATCTGTTTGAACTTGGAATTGATGCGACGCAAACTCAAATAGCCAGGTATGCATCATCTAGTAGAGGTACGAGTGTTGTAGATTTATTTAAATATTCTTATGCAAAAAATAGAAAAGAATTTGCGAAATTAACTTGTATGGCACATCTTTCTTTAAGCTTTGGTGAAAAACTTCATTTTACTAATTACGTGCATAATGCTTTAAATCCTTCTGCATGTAGAATGACTCGAAACACAACAAAACGTCATATTTTTAAATTATATAAAGATGGTAAAATTATTTTAAATGAAATATTTAAATAGATGAAAGGTCGTATTTCTATATGTTCTGATATTTGGAATGACCATTGGCAAACACACTCATACATGGGTGTGACTTGTCATTGGATTGATGCATCATTTACCATGCAAAAATGACTTATTGCATTTAGAGTTTTTGATGACCAACATGTTGCACAAAATATTTATAAAATGATGAAGGTAATTTTTGATGAATATGGTTTAGTAGAAAAAATTTTAACAATTGGATTTGATAATGCATCGGCAAATACTGCATCCATCAATGATTTAAAATCCTTATGTCAACCAAATTTAGGGGGTCGATTTTTCCATATTCGTTGTACATGTCATGTCCTTAACTTATGTGTTCAAGATGGTCTGAAATTATTATCACCTTTCATTGATCCTATTAAGACGACACTAAATTGTATTTGGTCATATTCTCAAGTTAAGAGAGAATGGATGAAGTTTTGTAAAATAAATGGTATTAAACCGATTAAATTTTTTAAGAGATGTTCCAACACGTTGGAATTCACTTATTTTCTTTTATGTCAAGCATTTCAATACAAAGATGCATTATGTAGTTTTTTTCTCAACATGTTCAAAATGTCACACTTTATCCTAGTCAATGGGATATTTGTGAAAAATATTTAGATATTTTAAAAGTTTTTAATTATGCTACTTTCATTTTTAGCTGTGTTTATTATCCAACAGCACATTTATTTCTTCTTGAAAGTTTGAATATTATTGGTGCTCTCGATGAACATACTGAAAGTAGTGATTGTGGGACCACAGAAACTGGGCGACGCATGTTGTTCTAGGCTTACGGCCTAGTCGGGAGTACGGAGTAGCCACGGGGGACTAAACCAGAGAATAATGGAGTCGCCACCCAGTGTGAACCGGGAAAATGAGATTTAAGGCCGCACTCACCCCTCGCAAGGGAAGACCTCAAACCGTTGGGTTCAGAATGGTCCCTTACTTATGTCACTTGTAATGAAAGGATTTGTGTAATAATTTAATCAAGCTTAAGTAACACTTATTTCCGAGAGTATCATGCTTCTAAATTCATATGCGCAAAAATAAAACTTACACCTAACTTTGCATATATTTCACATCTAAGTGTTGGTTTATTCTAAGGTCCCAAGATCAAATCAAGACATGAAATTATGTGTGAACACATCAACGGAGGTAGCGGAATACTCACATTGATCGGTAGAGTCGATTTGAAGACAAATGAACCCAAAAAACGCACTGCCATGTAAGCCTACTGCATGCAGTCCACTGCCTACAAAAACAGAAAATTAAGTGAAGAAACGGAGCTCCTAGCTTCGTCGGATGGATCCCGTCTCATGGTCGAACCTCCCTACCACCTTCGCAAGACTTGTAAGTGTGCTAGCACTTGATTTCTCACCATGAGAAACCACTCTTGCTTCCCTTTAGCTCACGCCCAAACTAGTTCCAAACCAGTGAACACTTTGCTCAAATGGGCGTGAGAGAGGAGAGAAAATTTGAGAGAGAAGAAGTTGTGTTATGTTAATTAAAATGATTTACCAAAAATCAATTTATATTTATGCCATATTTATTAAATTAATAATAAATTTATGACACAACACATGCAATGGCTTAGAGTGTCAAACACTCAAACTCCATGCAATGACATTGAGTGCAATGTACACAATCTACATGCAAAGCATTAGAATGACATGTGTCATGTGGGCCCCACACGTTTCCAAATGAAAGTGGGCCCACGTGCACTCACGCGTTCGGGTTCGATATTTCCGAAATACCGAGCTAACGTCGCGACGTTAATTCAATCGAATTTAAATAAATAATTGCGCCTGGCGAAATTATTATTTACGTCGCTAACGAATTAATTCTAAATTAACTCGTTTGCCCGAATTAAAATCTGATTTTAATTCCGCGTCGAAATCTAATTTCGTCTAATATATCGAATATATTAATACATCGATTAATTCCGAATTAATCGTTCTCTCTCTTTAGACGACATTTTATCCCGGATAAAATATCTTCGTTATTAATCCTAGATTAATTTTCTCTCTCTTCTATATAATCCCAGATTATTCAAGAGTGCGAGTTGTGCGTCATCGGTGGATTATCGGGAAGCGACCCATGAGATCCCCGGATAATCTGGCAGTAAATACGGTTGTCGAAGTGTCCGAATCACGTACGTACCAAGTACTACGTTCTACCGATTTACGAGACAAGGTCGACTCCTAGCAAAGCACCAAGTCTTCCCAAGTTCTCCGGACATATTCATCAAAGAATATCTAGATCTGTATCAAGCGTAGTATACAATTGTATTGTGTATATTGGCCCAGTATCGGATAATCACGTGCTAGGGCTGGGGCTGGATAAGTGTCTGCCCCGTCCGAAACACATATCGGATGTCTGGTAACTAGTCTCTATAATCGGATATTCATGACCTGGTCATAATATCACGATTGGATGCGCATCACACTTTAAGAGCACTAATACCGTATCCTGCGTGACATCATCTCCATTATGACTGGAGTGACACTTCCGTCTTGACATCACATCCAATACACTACGATTCTCTGATAAACCCAGAAGAGGTGACACAGAACCAGTTAAGATCCCCCACCACCAAAACCAAAGTTTACCGATTGTCGTAAGTATTAGCGATGTAAGTCTCAGGTTAAGACTATACACACCTACCTTGATTTCGGCCTCCCATAGACACCTAGTCATAATACCAATGGGATTCCGAAGGGTCTATCCAGAGCGAAGCTGTTTCCCGTACCATCGGTGAAACACGACCTCCTATCGCACTTGCACAAGTATCCAATACTTATATATATGAGAACTATGCCGTTGTGCCCTCACAACACGCACAAGTGCAATACTAGCCTATTCCGCATTATCGATGTCCAGTCTCGATAATACTACGGCTAGGGATATTTAATGATTAATCCTTCGTGGACTGATACTGTCTCATATCATCTCAATCCAGGAACTAATCATAGGGACCTCTCTTCATTTATATATCTATGGTGATCTAATCACAAATGATGAGAGTGCAATTTCCTTATTACATAGTTAATTTGCTACAACAACACAATGATCTGTGCAAATAGTGACGCTATGGGTCATATTATCCAACACTAAGATTGCATGCTTGAAAATAGGTCAAAGTAGCAACGAACATACAACTTCATTGGCATATTGTATTCATGGAAACACAAGCACACACTAACCACGCAAGCACACATAAAAGCGAATCAAATAATGGCGAACATGTGATTTCATAGACATATCATACTTATATGTGCTGAAGCATAAACATTTGCCATTATATATTCATGCGTAAATAAAAGAGTCAACTAAGTACATAATGAAAAAAGACACTTAAGGATGAAATTAGGCATTAAAGTAAGCATGCTATGACGTGGTGCAAAAGAAGATAACTAATATGGACACAAACACAAATGTGAGCACTTTTCCAAGTGGTACGTGGAATTGTATCCCATATACAGACCGCACTACCGTCCATTCGGAATCGGCTACGGAATTTATGTCTGGGTTTCCATCCGATATACCACAAGAAATAATACTCAAATGCTATCATAACATGGATATATGAATTGTAATACGTTAAGCCAAGACTAAGGTAGGTGACGCATCTAATATATGAAAGACGCGGCAAATATCGTGGTAAAGGTAGCCTTTTAGGCTTTTCTTCCCCCAAATGGAGAACCTTTTTAGTCCAACATAATAAGCCCATGCGCTTTTCATTACAATGCGTACAACGACAAAGGTAACTATATGAAACTTTGTATACCCGATTGAACACATCTTACATTCAACTGAATATATATCAATCGGTGCGGCAAAGCTTCGTGGTAAAGGGTTTTAACCCCTCCAAATAGGGGACCTTTAATCCGACTTACTAAGCCCATGCACTCGATCGCATCATGCATACAAAGAATAAAGACAATAATATCAAACTTAGTATGCCCGATTGATCATATCTTACATTCAACCGAACACACATCAATTGGCGCGGCAAAGCATCGTGGTAAAGGGTTTTAACCCCTCCAAATAGGGGACCTCTAATCTTACTTACTAAGCCCATGCGATTGATCGCATCATGCATACAAAGAATAAAGACAATAATATCAAACTTAGTATGCCCGATTGCATATCTTACATTCAACCGAACACACATCAACCGATGCGGCAAAGCATCGTGGTAAAGGGTTTTAACCCCTCCAAATAGGGGACCTTTAATCCGACTTACTAAGCCCATGCGCTCGATCACATCATGCATAAACAAGTAACATGCGGAATTTAAATAACAAATAATAAATAAATCAAAGCAACATAAAACAAAGAAGGTGCCGCTTACTCAAGCGGTACGTGGAGTTATACCCGACGAGTACAGATCATACTACCGTCCATTCGAAATCAGCTACGAAATTTATGTCCGGGTTTCCCATCCTATATACCGCGAGAGTTGATGCATCTTTCATTTTATTCAAGGCCACAACATACAATATTTCACAATTCATGCACTTTCTATCTATTCAAGGGCCACAACATGCTTCACTCAAAAATAATCATGCAAACGAAACTCAATAAATAATAAAAATACAACTGAAAACAAGTGTGAAAAATACCCTCAGGTTTAACCTTTTATGTCGACTTTCAGACTCGTGTTTCACGGCCGTCGGAAGGGCTATCGCTCCGCAACTCTTCCGGTTCACTAGTTTAGCGTCTTAGCTCACTGTTTTGCTGTTTTACTTACTTTTTACTGTTTTACCTCTGTTTTGCTGCTGTTTTCTTTGTATTTTCTGGTCACGAATTAGGCTTACTTTTTTACGGTAATTTATGGACTGTTTGGTGTGTTTTTGGGCTGCTGTTTTGATGATTTTTTGAGGAGGTTTTTGTGCAGTTTTTTTTGGTGTTTTCTGGAATGTTTTTTTAGGGTGCAGTTCGAGACTGTTTCAAGTAGTTTTTAAGTGTTTTCTGGACTATTTTCTGGGCTGTTTCAGGGGTCTAGGTCACGGCAATTCTGAGCAGTGGACAAGGTTGAGGGCTTACGAGTGGAAGGGTTGAGGGCTTACGTGATATGTTGCATTGAGGGGTTGAGGGCTGAATGGCTTTGTAATATGCTGAGGGACCATATGCTCGAAGCGTATGAGACACCAATACAAGTACATTTTAAATGTACAATTTCCCAGAGAGTGTTAACAAACTCCAAATCTATCCCAGTAGATCTTTATTCCTTGAATAAAGGTTGTTACTCCCCAGAATTCTACGGAGAATTTCTTATGAAGAATATCTATGAAAGCCAAGCTTTCACCAATTGCTTTATGGGAATTTCACTGTCAGTGCGCTCTCCCACTAACCTCCTTATATACACAAGAATTTTCGTTTTGAGTCAAATCATAAACCATTATGATTATTTCAAAACGTCAGTTCCAAGAACCTTATGCTTGCATCAATCCAAACATGGATCGAATAACCCGCAAACCTTGTTTGTCGGTTATATAAAATCGTCAGGATGTTGTAAATATCCTCCAAAAGGTTTCCTTTTCAGGAAAGCGATTTTGATCTGTAACTGACAAATTTCATAAATGAAATACGCAGTTATCAACAAGCATTTTCAAAATGGATTTACCATGGCAACAGGTAAAAAGGTTGAACCGTTATTAACACAATGTTGATAACGATACCTTTCCGTCAAAACCTTAGGTTTGCACGTTGGTATGTTGCATTCCATGTATGTCTTCCTTGAAGACGTTTAATGTACCATAGGCACAACGCCTTGTGGTACAACAACTAGTATCCAAAATAGTTGTTAAACATGGAATCCATTCCGGACTCATGGCACTTTGCCATAACAGGGAGTCGATACCTCGTATCACTTCCTCAAAACGTAGTCGGATGGTACACCTCCATAAGATTGACATCTTTATGAGGTTAGAGCAGAAACCCATACCCTAGGTTGTTTTCTGACTCTATCCGATCTACTAGTTTCTTGTGTATTTGAAGATTAATGGTATAGATTCATCATAGATGAACTATTTGTGTTCCATTAAGGACTTCGTGCCTTGAACAGTATTACTCCGATTTTCATCGAGTATCACTATCCTCCCACTGACCACTGCATATCGATATTTCTCTCAGGAAAAACGCATGGTGAGCAACAATCACATTGTTCTCATGTGGGATTTATAAGCACTATACTTAAGGTTTCCCTTTCAGATAACCTATATTGGCACTTATCCAATTTGGGTCCTTTAGTTTGGTATTATCCAAACGTCATGCCTGGCATACCCAAATTATCAGGAATGAGAAACCCCGTTTCTTTCCCTGTTCATATCCTATATGATATCTGTCAAACAGATTTATATGGAACCTTATTCTAAATAAGTTTTGCACTGTTAATACATATCCTGTAGAAGGAAATAGTAGCTCAGAGCGACTCGTGATAAACCTTATCATGTCCAACAAAATTCGGTTTTAGTTCAGACACATCGTCTTACTGACGTGTCTCGGGAGGAGTCCTTATATGAAAGAATACCATACTCTTTCATTTATATATGAAACTTACTGCTTAAGTATTTTCCATTCTGTCTTACCGTGGCGGAATAACACTATAGCCGATCTGTTTGTCTACTTCGTGTCGAAACTCTAAAGTTTCCGATCTGTGTTCTTCAAAAGAAACACATAACCACAACGTGATGTCACATCCGTTAAGGTCACGAAATATTCATGTTCACATCTAGCCTAGCTAGATATGGGCCCACTTACTTCACCATGAATAGGGCTAACAGATCGGTGGCCCTTTTACTATTACCAAGTAAATAGTATTTTAGGTATTTAACCTAATAAACTAGATTCGTAGACCTTATTTGAATAGTCAAATCAGTCCTAGTATCCACTCTTCAAAAAGTGTGGATATACGAGTCTTGTTTAATAAACTAGATTCGTAGACCTTATTTGAATAGTCAAATCAGTCCTAGTACCCACTCTTCAAAAGTGTGGATATACGAGTCTTGTTTAATTGTGTCCCAGACAACAATGCCACAAATAAGTCTCTATTGATCAAATCAATTGAGCTATTTATTTGTCATTTTATATGTTTGAGATTTTATTTATATTCAAAATATAAATTATGTTATTTACATCTAATGTATTTATCTCAGTATCATCTTTATATAATGAAACACTTTAGTGTTTTAGAATATAAAGGTTTTATCCGCATCGGATTAAATACTGATACAGAGATAATGTCTCTAGTCTAACTAGTTACATTATAACATTTCCTAATTTAAGTACATACCCAAAGGGTAGTTCCTAACTTAGGTTTATGCGGTCGAAACAGCGACTTTCGTCCCGTTTTCCGATTTGCAGAGAAATCTCGGCTTGAAGCCAGTATCCAGCTCATAGCGGATTCTGAACGTCAACATAAATTTTTTATGTACCACACTAAGTATTTAAAATCCAATTTTAATACTAGTAGTGAACATAACTTTGACAAATATTTAAAGTTAGAGCCTCGCCCTTTCTTTAATTCCTTCGTGTCTTCCATATCCAAATGGTAGTCACTTTGGGATATGTCAATTATCCTTTTCAATATTTCACAAACCTTGGCCAAGCCTTGGTTTCGGAATATCGAAACGATGTGCACCTTGTGCTACATGCCCAATTGCAAACTTTGACTTTTCTCCCACTAGAATAGTCAATTAATTCTCCAAGAATTATTAATTGCAATTTTAATACTTTTAAATCTAAAGATAGATTTATTGTAAGTATATTAATTAAGCACTAAAGTCATCATCACATAAATCTTCCAAGACTTTATGCTCTACTATTTGCTTAATTATGGGCTTAGTAATAATAAGTTATTTTATCAAATAAATTAACCTATTATCGATTCCCAATTGAAAATTAAATCATTTAAAACATTTAATCCAAGAATATATATTTTAAATATTCAATTCCCTTTCAATTCTTTACTTGATTTTAATAGTCCAACTATTTAATCAATTATTAAGGTACTATTTATTATAATGATTACAATAATCCAATTATTTAATCAACTATAATTTTAATATTGATTACTATAATCCCATTATAAAATCAACTATCATTTAATTCAATTATATTGATTACTATAATCCATTACAAAATCAACTATATATTGAATGAGTTTGTATATAGTCCAACTATATTTTAATATTGATTACTATAATCCATTATAAAATCAACTATCATTTATTTCAATATATTGATTACTATAATCCAATTACAAATCAACTATATATTGAATGAGTTTGTATATAGTCCAAAACTATATATATTTTTTTTAAAACAACATAAAATATTAGTCCGACTAATACTTTTGATTATATGACGAGTAAATATAAATGAGCGTGTTTAGCGAGTATTCGAACGAATGTTGCAAATTCAATACTTGCCTCCCACTATTTTCGTCGAGCCTCTAACCCTCTGTGGAGTACTCGGGAAACCGCGTTTCCTAGTGGGCTAGGATCCTATTAAATAACACACAACCCTGACTTTGGTCAATAAAAAGCTGTATGCTATTTAACTAGGTAGATCTCACAGATCAATTGGATCTCATCCAATTCCTAGATCCGGTTAGGTGGACATCCAAGTCCGAAACATATGTATAATGTCAATGTATCCAATACATTTTCCCAACCATATCCTCCGAATCATCTAGGCCATGGCTTTGGCCAAAAACAAACCTAATGATTCCAGTTAAGCAGGACCCATTGACGAGGAAAGTTTCGTAATCAATGTGTCATTGGACAAAAGTGATCTGACTTTGGCCAATAAAAATCACGATTTGGACAAGACACCGATATGCAACAAAACTCTCATGATTCAAGTACATCCTTGATTGACAAAGGTCTTGACTTTGGTAAAAACAAAACCAATGCCAATTCCAATCTTCAAGAATCATCAAGAATCATTCAATGGAAGGATATTTGCTTAATATAGATTGAGGGATTTTCGCGTACAAATGGGCTACCAATTTAATTATCTTTGTTAAGGTCTCATCATCATACACCCTTAAACATGCATTCTAAATACATAATAAAGCGAGTATGAAATAAAATAATAATGATATGCGGATGGATACTTAACACATTGATCCTAGATCAAATCTCTCCCTTTCTCACTCAAGCTAGCACTTGTACTACTAACTTCTACCCGTTACACTACACTTCTAAAGAAACCTCATATACATAGAGGGGAATAGGTGAGAAGAGAATACAAAGAGAAAGAAGGTGATAAGGCTGGACACGCAGGTCCAATTTAATAAATCGAATTTATTACAACAATTTCTAAAATTGCCCACCCATCTAATATCCATCCGATATACATTATTCATTCAACACAACCACGTATTCACACACATATATATACAAACAAGACATGCTTTTACAACCCAATCTAATCCAATTAATTAGTCTTTATTTAAAGTGATCATCCAATGTTCAAACAACGGTTTGATTTTGCACGAGTCCAACTCGATTGAGAATAAGTACATAAGGTACGAATTCACGAATTATATCGAACTACTAATTAAATCTAATTTAATTCGTATTCAATACTAATTCAATTATTTAATTCCAAATTAAATGTTTACACTTTTAATATGCTTTAAAGACTTAGATTCTAAATCTAATCCTATTGGGTCTCAAAGCCCAACTAACATCCAATGTTAAATTCAATTCAAGTCAAATGGGCTTTCAATTGGTTTATTAAGGCTTGGGCTTTGGTCAATGTGGGTCAAACCCAATTACCAAGCCCAAATAAGGCCCAATTAAATTTTTTTTAAAGCCCATTAATTAAATTTTAATATTCCAAACATTAAAGTCCAATTAATTAAAGTGTAATACCAAGATTAATATATTAAACCAAATATTTCAAAAATACCCATTTAATTTATTAATCATCTATTTTTCAAAATAAATGTCCAACATTAATTTAACAAAAAATCAACTCCTTTACATGTCCATTATGTATTCGGCCAAGGTGAGTTTTTTGTGCCGATTTGTTTTTCAATCCGATTGAATTACTAATCTACGTCCCGTACACGTTCTAAGTCATCCAATGATCTTAACCAAAAAAATTCCAATCCACTCCAAGTAGCAACACATTCGGCCAAGGCATGAATTTGGGGAAAAATCATCAATGCATTTTTCATAAAATTGATTCAATATAACATCATGCTATATACATGTAAGCATTCTTATTAATCAAATTTCATAAGAACATGCTTCAATCAATTTCATCATACCATTCGGCCAAGGTTGGATTTTTTGGGAAAAATCATCCAATGCATTTTTCATAAAATTGATTCCATGTAACATCATTCTATATACATGCAAGCATACTTATTCATCAAATTTCACAAGAACATGCTTCAATCAATTTCATTACACCCATTCGGCCAAGGTTAAATTTTTAGGGAAAAATCATCCAATGCATTTTTCATAAAATTGATTCCATGTAACATCATTCTATATACATGCAAGCATACTTATTCATCAAATTTCACAAGAACATGCTTCAATCAATTTTACCAAATTTTAACCTAAAATTTCATGCTTGCAACATTAGCTCATGATGCCATTGTTGGTTTATTCTAAGGTCCCAAGATCAAATCAAGACATGAAATTATGTGTGAACACATCAACGGAGGTAGCGGAATACTCACATTGATCGGTAGAGTCGATTTGAAGACAAATGAACCCAAAAAACGCACTGCCATGTAAGCCTACTGCATGCAGTCCACTGCCTACAAAACAGAAAATTAAGTGAGAAACGGAGCTCCTAGCTTCGTCGGATGGATCCCGTCTCATGGTCGAACCTCCCTACCACCTTCGCAAGACTTGTAAGTGTGCTAGCACTTGATTTCTCTCACCATGAGAAAACCACTCTTGCTTCCCTTTAGCTCACGCCCAAACTAGTTCCAAACCAGTGAACACTTTGCTCAAATGGGCGTGAGAGAGGAGAGAAAATTTGAGAGAGAAGAAGTTGTGTTTGTTAATTAAAATGATTTACCAAAAATCAATTTATATTTATGCCATAATTTATTAAATTAATAATAAATTTGACACAACACATGCAATGGCTTAGAGTGTCAAACACTCAAACTCCATGCAATGACATTGAGTGCATGTACACAATCTACATGCAAAGCATTAGAATGACATGTGTCATGTGGGCCCCACACGTTTCCAAATGAAAGTGGGCCCACGTGCACTCACACGTTCGGGTTCGATATTTCCGAAATACCGAGCTAACGTCGCGACGTTAATTCAATCGAATTTAAATAAATAATTGCGCCTGGCGAAATTATTATTACGTCGCTAACGAATTAATTCTAAATTAACTCGTTTGCCCGAATTAAAATCTGATTTTAAATTCCGCGTCGAAATCTAATTTCGTCTAATATATCGAATATATTAATACATCGATTAATTCCGAATTAATCGTTCTCTCTCTTTAGACGACATTTTATCCCGGATAAAATATCTTCGTTATTAATCCTAGATTATTTTCTCTCTCTTCTATATAATCCCAGATTATTCAAGAGTGCGAGTTGTGCGTCATCGGTGGATTATCGGGAAGCGACCCATGAGATCCCCGGATAATCTGGCAGTAAATACGGTTGTCGGAGTGTCCGAATCACGTACGTACCAAGTACTACGTTCTACCGATTTACGAGACAAGGTCGACTCCTAGCAAAGCACCAAGTCTTCCCAAGTTCTCCGGACATATTCATCAAAGAATATCTAGATCTGTATCAAGCGTAGTATACAATTGTATTGTGTATATTGGCCCAGTATCGGATAATCACGTGCTAGGGCTGGGGCTGGATAAGTGTCTGCCCCGTCCGAAACACATATCGGATGTCTGGTAACTAGTCTCTATAATCGAATATTCATGACCTGGTCATAATATCACGATTGGATGCGCATCACTTTAAGAGCACTAATACCGTATCCTGCGTGACATCATCTCCATTATGACTGGAGTGACACTTCCGTCTTGACATCACATCCAATACACTACGATTCTCTGATAAACCCAGAAGAGGTGAACACAGAACCAGTTAAGATCCCCCACCACCAAAACCAAGTTTACCGATTGTCGTAAGTATTAGCGATGTAAGTCTCAGGTTAAGACTATACACACCTACCTTGATTTCGGCCTCCCATAGACACCTAGTCATAATACCAATGGGATTCCGAAGGGTCTATCCAGAGCGAAGCTGTTTCCCGTACCATCGTTGAAACACGACCTCCTATCGCACTTGCACAAGTATCCAATACTTATATATATGAGAACTATGCCGTTGTGCCCTCACAACGCGCACAAGTGCAATACTAGTCTATTCCGCATTATCGATGTCCCAGTCTCGATAATACTACGACTAGGGATATTAATGATTAAACCTTTGGGGACTGATACTGTCTCATATCATTCTCAGTCCAGGAACTAATCATAGGGACCTCTCTTCATTTATATATCTATGGTGATCTAATCACAAATGATGAGAGTGCAATTTCCTTATTACATAGTTAATTTGCTACAACAACACACAATGATCTGTGCAAATAGTGACGCTATGGGTCATATTATCCAACACTAAGATTGCATGCTTGAAAATAGGTCAAAGTAGCAACGAACATACAACTTCATTGGCATATTGTATTCATGGAAACACAAGCACACACTAACCACGCAAGCACACATAAAAGCGAATCAAATAATGGCGAACATGTGATTTCATAGACATATCATACTTATATGTGCTGAAGCATAAACAGTTGCCATTATTATTCATGCGTAAATAAAAGAGTCAACTAAGTACATAATGAAAAAAGACACTTAAGGATGAAATTAGGCATTAAGTAAGCATGCTATGACGTGGTGCAAAAGAAGATAACTAATATGGACACAAACACAAATGTGAGCACTTTTCCAAGTGGTACGTGGAATTGTATCCCATATACACAGACCGCACTACGTCCATTCGGAATCGGCTACGGAATTTATGTCTGGGTTTCCATCCGATATACCACAAGAAATAATACTCAAATGCTATCATAACATGGATATATGAATTGTAATACGTTAAGCCAAGACTAAGGTAGGTTGACGCATCTAATATATGAAAGACGCGGCAAATATCGTGGTAAAGGTAGCCTTTTAGGCTTTTCTTCCCCCAAATGGAGAACCTTTTTAGTCCAACATAATAAGCCCATGCGCTTTTCATTACAATGCGTACAACGACAAAGGTAACTATATGAAACTTTGTATACCCGATTGAACACATCTTACATTCAACTGAATATATATCAATCGGTGCGGCAAAGCTTCGTGGTAAAGGGTTTTAACCCCTCCAAATAGGGGACCTTTAATCCGACTTACTAAGCCCATGCACTCGATCGCATCATGCATACAAAGAATAAAGACAATAATATCAAACTTAGTATGCCCGATTGATCATATCTTACATTCAACGACAAACACACATCAATTGGCGCGGCAAAGCATCGTGGTAAAGGTTTTAACCCCTCCAAATAGGGGACCTCTAATCTTACTTACTAAGCCCATGCGATTGATCGCATCATGCATACAAAGAATAAAGACAATAATATCAAACTTAGTATGCCCGATTGCATATCTTACATTCAACCGAACACACATCAACCGATGCGGCAAAGCATCGTGGTAAAGGGTTTTAACCCCTCCAAATAGGGGGACCTTTAATCCGACTTACTAAGCCCATGCGCTCGATTACATCATGCATAAACAAGTAACATGCGGAATTTAAATAACAAATAATAAATAAATCAAAGCAACATAAAACAAAAGAAGGTGCCGCTTACTCAAGCGGTACGTGGAGTTATATCCCGAGTACAGATCATACTACCGTCCATTCGAAATCAGCTACGAAATTTATGTCCGGGTTTCCATCCTATATACCGCGAGAGTTGATGCATCTTTCATTTTATTCCAAGGCCAACAACATACAATATTTCACATTCATGCACTTTCTATCTATTCAAGGGCCACAACATGCTTCACTCAAAAATAATCATGCAAACGAAACTCAATAAATAATAAAAATACAACTGAAAACAAGTGTGAAAAATACCCTCAGGTCTAACCTTTTATGTCGACTTTCAGACTCGTGTTTCACGGCCGTCGGAAGGGCTATCGCTCCGCAACTCTTCCGGTTCACTAGTTTAGCGTCTTAGCTCACTGTTTTGCTGTTTTACTTACTGTTTTACCTCTGTTTTGCTGCTGTTTTCTTTGTATTTTCTGGTCACGAATTAGGCTTACTTTTTTACGGTAATTTATGGACTGTTTGTGTGTGTTTTGGGCTGCTGTTTTGATGATTTTTTGAGGAGGTTTTTGTGCAGTTTTTTTTTGGTGTTTTCTGGAATGTTTTTTTAGGGTGCAGTTCGAGACTGTTTCAAGTAGTTTTTTGGTGTTTTCTGGACTATTTTCTGGGCTGTTTCAGGGGTCTAGGTCACGGCAATTCTGAGCAGTGGACAAGGTTGAGGGCTTACGAGTGGAAGGGTTGAGGGCTTACGTGATATGTTGCATTGAGGGGTTGAGGGCTGAATGGCTTTGTAATATACTGAGGGACGTGTGGCTTGTGCTGAGGAAGATTTGGTGATGCGCTGAGGGACGTTTTATGTGTGGCTATCTTGTGAGGTTGAGGGCATGTGCGAGAGGCTAGTAGGTAGATGGCGTTTGTGAGTGGAGAGTTCGTGTGGTGCTTGAGTTTCTCGTTAGTGGCTGTGCGTTTCTTGGCTGTTTGTACGATGGAATTGAGTGTGTGGCTGTTTATTGTATGAGGGCTGAGCGTGGCTTAGGGGTCATTGTTGTGAAGGGCAGGTGTTGAGGCGTGATGTGGCTAGGCTTTAATCTTTTTTGTGTTTACCGTGAGACAGGAAGGGGGTTGCAAGGGTTAGGATTAATGTGTTATTTTTATAGTGAGAGGGTAGGGTTTGCATGGATTTGGTGTCAAATAAGGAAAGGATTGGATTTGGTGTTAGATAAGGAAATCAATGGATTGAGGGGGGCACAAATTTGGTGAATTAGGAAGGTTGAATATTTGATTTGCTTGGTTTAGGAATACAATATTTTAATTGGTTAGGATTGATTTTAATTAGGCATAACATCTCTTTAATTTAGTATATGATATTTTGGATTAGCAAGTTACAATATTTTAATTTGGTATAATTATATTTTATGTCTTATTTAATTTGGTAAATGGTTTAATTATTTTATTTAATTCAATTACATAATTTAATTAATATTTAATTTAATTTGGGTGTATTTTAGGGTGATGGGCGTGTGGGCCTAGGTGGTGGTGTGTGGGCTTTGTCTTTGTGGTTTAGGTGTTGTGTTGGTTTGGTGAGTGGGTTTGGGGCAAGATTAAAAGGTTCTAGGTTTTTTTAGGCCAAAGGTGCTTTAAATTACGGATGTCCAACGAGCGAGCTTGACGCTAAACAAGTGAATAAGGATCTAACGAAATACCGATTCCCTTCCGACGACCGTTTCCCGCAATATCCTTAACTAAAAAGGTAGTGCCTCAACTGAGACTCATCATCGGGCGGGTTTCACATGCAAAAATGCAATGCCTACAGTCGCCCCCACTTTGATGGGACTTGTGCAGTGTGTGACTTTGAACAATCCTATCAAAGTTATGCAATGCATTTTCACTTACCTGGCTCGCCAGCTGCCACTTGACTTGCCAAGTGTTACGTGGAGTTGATGTGTGCCGTACCTG